>NC_069493.1:16735541-16787986 GCF_026875155.1 Cherax quadricarinatus | reverse complement strand
AGCGCAAAGCCTGGTTGATCAGGCTCCGATCCACCAGAAGGCCTGGTCACAGACCGGGCCGCGGGGGCGTTGACCCCCGGAACTCTCTCCAGGTAAACTCCAGGTCATGCAGATTCGGGTGTCATCTGCAAAGGAAGACACGGTGCTGTGGCTGATATCCTTGTCTATGTCGGATATGAGGATGAGGAACAAGATGGGAGCGAGTATTGTTCCTTGTGGAACAGAGCTTTTCACCGTAGCTGCCTCGGACTTTACTCTGTTGACGACTACTCTCTGTGTTCTGTTAGTGAGGAAATTATAGATCCATCGACCGACTTTTCCTGTTATTCCTTTAGCACGCATTTTGTGTGCTATTACGCCATGGTCACACTTGTTGAAGGCTTTTGCAAAGTCTGTATATATTACATCTGCATTCTTTTTATCTTCTAGTGCATTTAGGACCTTGTTGTAGTGATCCAATAGTTGAGACAGACAGGAGCAACCTGTTCTAAACCCATGTTGCCCTGGGTTGTGTAACTGATGGGTTTCTAGAAGGGTGGGGATCTTGCTTCTTAGGACACTTTCAAAGATTTTTATGATATGGGATGTTAGTGCTCTCGGTCTGTAGTTGTTTGCTGTTGCTTTACTGCCCCATTTGTGGAGTGGAGCTATGTCTGTTGTTTTTAGTAACTGTGGGACGACCCCCGTGTCCATGTCCCCTCTCCATATGATGGAAAAGGCTCGAGATAGGGGTTTCTTGCAGATCTTGATGAACACGGAGTTCTATGAGTCTGACCCTGGGGCAGATTGCATGGGCATGTCATTTATCGCCTGTTCGAAGTCATTTGGCGTCAGGATAACATCGGATATGCTTGTGTTAAGCAAATTTTGTGGCTCTATCATCAAAAATTCATTGTGATCTTCGACTCTCGGTCTGGTTAGCGGCTTGCTAAAAACTGAGTCATATTGGGACTTGAGTAGCTCACTCATTTCCTTGCAGTCATCTGCGTAGGACCCATCTTGTTTAAGTAGGGGCCCAATACTGGACGTTGTTCTCGACTTTGATTTTGCATAGGAGAAGAAATACTTTGGGTTTCTTTCGATTTCTTTTATTGCTTTTATTTCTTCCCGTGATTCCTGACTCCTATGAGATTCCTTTAGCTTGAGTTCGATGCTTGCTATTTCTCTGACCAGTGTCTCCCTACGCATTTCAGATACATTGACCTTTTTCAGCCACTCTGTTATTCTTTTCCATCGCCTGTAAAGGGAGCGCCTGTCTCTTTCTATTTTAAATCTACTCCTCCTTTTCCTTAGAGGAATAAGCCTTGTGCATACATCGAGTGCCACCAAGTTAATCTGTTCTAGGCATAAGTTGGGGTCTGTGTTGCTAAGTGTATCTTCCAAGCTTATTTCGGTTAGGACTTGGTTTACTTGGTCCCACTTTATGTTTTTGTTATTGAAGTTGAATTTGGTGAATGCTCCCTCGTGACTAGTCTCATTATGTCGGTCTGGGGCTCCACGCATACATGTCTGAACCTCAATTATGTTGTGATCTGAGTATATTGTTTTTGACATGGTGACATTTCTTATCAGATCATCATTGTTAGTGAAGATGAGGTCTAGTGTATTCTCCAGTCTAGTAGGCTCTATTATTTGCTGGTTTAAATTGAATTTTGTTACAGTCTGACACTTGAAATATTATACTTGATACAGTCCGACATTTGCAATATTATGCGTGTTACAATCTGACACTTGTAATATAATACATGTTACAATCTGACACTTGTAATATTATACTTGTTACAGTCTGACATTTGTAATATTACACATGTTACAGTCTGACATTTGTTATAATATACAGGATACAGTCTCTCATTTGTAACATTATACATGTTACAGACTGACACTTGTAATATTATACACATTATAGCCTGGAGTTTACCTGGAGAGAGTTTCGGGGGTCAACGCCCCAGCGGCCCGGTCTTTGACCAGGTCTCCTGGTGGATCAGCCCCTGATCAACCAGGCTGTTGCTGCTGGCTGCACGCAAACCAACGTACGAGCCACAGCCCGGCTGATCAGGAACTGACTTTAGGTGCTTGTCCAGTGCCAGCTTGAAGACTGCCAGGGGTCTGTTGGTAATCCCCCTTATGTGTGCTGGGAGGCAGTTGAACAGTCTCGGGCCCCTGACACTTATTGTATGGTCTCTTAACGTGCTAGTGACACCCCTGCTTTTCATTGGGGGGTGGTGCATCGTCTGCCAAGTCTTTTGCTTTCGTAGTGAGTGATTTTCATGTGCAAGTTCGGTACTAGTCCCTCTAGGATTTTCCAGGTGTATATAATCATGTATCTCTCCCTCCTGCGTTCCAGGGAATACAGGTTTAGAAACCTCAAGCGCTCCCAGTAATTGAGGTGTTTTATCTCCGTTATGCGCGCCGTGAAAGTTCTCTGTACATTTTCTAGGTCGGCAATTTCACCTGCCTTGAAAGGTGCTGTTAGAGTGCAGCAATATTCCAGCCTAGATAGAACAAGTGACCTGAAGAGTGTCATCATGGGCTTGGCCTCCCTAGTTTTGAAGGTTCTCATTATCCATCCTGTCATTTTTCTAGCAGATGCGATTGATACAATGTTATGGTCCTTGAAGGTGAGATCCTCCGACATAATCACTCCCAGGTCTTTGACGTTGGTGTTTCGCTCTATTTTGTGGCCAGAATTTGTTTTGTACTCTGATGAAGATTTAATTTCCTCATGTTTATCTATATCTGAGTAATTGAAATTTCTCATCGTTGAACTTCATATTGTTTTCCGCAGCCCACTGAAAGATTTGGTTGATGTCCACCTGGAGCCTTGCAGTGTCTGCAATGGAAGACACTGTCATGCAGATTCGGGTGTCATCTGCAAAGGAAGACACGGTGCTGTGGCTGACATCCTTGTCTATGTCGGATATGAGGATGAGGAACAAGATGGGAGCCAGTACTGTGCCTTGTGGAACAGAGCTTTTCACCGTAGCTGCCTCAGACTTTACTCTGTTGACGACTACTCTGTGTTCTGTTAGTGAGGAAATTATAGATCCATCGACCGACTTTTCCTGTTATTCCTTTAGCACGCATTTTGTGCGCTATTACGCCATGGCCACACTTGTCGAAGGCTTTTGCAAAGTCTGTATATATTACATCTGCATTCTTTTTGTCTTCTAGTGCATTTAGGACCTTGTCGTAGTGATCCAATAGTTGAGACAGACAGGAGCGACCTGTTCTAAACCCATGTTGCCCTGGGTTGTGTAACTGATGGGTTTCTAGATGGGTGGTGATCTTCCTTCTTAGGACCCTTTCAAAGATTTTTATGATATGGGATGTTAGTGCTATTGGTCTGTAGTTCTTTGCTGTTGCTTTACAGTAACAATTGTTACACTCTTACATTTGTAATATTATACATGTTACAATCTGACGTTTGTAATATTATACATGTTAAAGACTGACACTTGTAATATTATGCATATTGCAGTCTGACATGTGCAACATTATACATTTTACAGTCTGACACTTGTAATACTATACTTGTTACAGTCTGACAGTTGTAATATTATAGTTGTTTAGGTCTGTTATTTGTAATATTATACATGTTACAGTGTGATACTTGTAAAATTACACATGTTTCAGTCTGACAGGTGGCACTCGATGTATACACAAGGCTTATTCCTCTAAGAAAAAGGAGGAGTAGATGTAAAATAGAAAGAGACAGGCGCACCCTTTACAGGCGATGGAAAAGAATAACAGAGCGGCTAAAAGAGGTCAATATATCTGAAATGCGCAGGGAGACACTGGTCAGAGAAATAGCAAGCATCGAACTTAAGCTAAAAGAATCCTTCAGGAGTCAGGAATCGCGGGAAGAACTAAAAGCCATAAATGAAATCGAAAGAAACCCAAAGTATTTCTTCTCCTATGCCAAATCAAAATCGAGAACAACGTCCAGTATTGGGCCCCTACTTAAACAAGATGGGTCCTACACAGATGACAGCAAGGAAATGAGTGAGCTACTCAAGTCCCAATATGACTCAGTTTTTAGCAAGCCGCTAACCAGACTGAGAGTCGAAGATCAAAATGAATTTTTTATGAGAGAGCCACAAAATTTGATTAACACAAGCCAATCCGATGTTATCCTGACGCCAAATGACTTCGAACAGGCGATAAATGACATGCCCATGCACTCTGCCCCAGGGCCAGACTCATGGAACTCTGTGTTCATCAAGAACTGCAAGAAGCCCCTATCACGAGCCTTTTCCATCCTATGGAGAGGGAGCATGGACACGGGGGTCGTCCCTCAGTTACTAAAAACAACAGACATAGCCCCACTCCACAAAGGGGGCAGTAAAGCAACAGCAAAGAACTACAGACCAATAGCACTAACATCCCATATCATAAAAATCTTTGAAAGGGTCCTAAGAAGCAAGATCACCACCCATCTAGAAACCCATCAGTTACACAACCCAGGGCAACATGGGTTTAGAACAGGTCGCTCCTGTCTGTCTCAACTACTGGATCACTACGACAAGGTCCTAAATGCACTAGAAGACAAAAAGAATGCAGATGTAATATATACACACTTTGCAAAAGCCTTCGACAAGTGTGACCATGGCGTAATAGCACACAAAATGCGCGCCTAAAGGAATAACAGGAAAAGTCGGTCGATGGATCTATAATTTCCTCACTAACAGAACACAGAGTAGTCGTCAACAGAGTAAAGTCCGAGGCAGCTACTGTGAAAAGCTCTGTACCACAAGGCACAGTACTAGCTCCCATCTTGTTCCTCATCCTCATATCCGACATAGACAAGGATGTCCAGCCACAGCACCGTGTCTTCCTTTGCATATGACACCCGAATCTGCATGACAGTGTCTTCCATTGCAGACACTGCAAGGCTCCAGGCGGACATCAACCAAATCTTTCAGTGGGCTGCAGAAAACAATATGAAGTTCAACGATGAGAAATTTCAATTACTCAGATATGGTAAACATGAGGAAATTAAATCTTCATCAGAGTACAAAACAAATTCTGGCCACAAAATAGAGCGAAACACCAACGTCAAAGACCTGGGAGTGATTATGTCGGAGGATCTCACCTTCAAGGACCATAACATTGTATCAATCGCATCTGCTAGAAAAATGACAGGATGGATAATGAGAACCTTCAAAACTAGGGAGGCCAAGCCCATGATGACACTCTTCAGGTCACTTGTTTTATCTAGGCTGGAATATTGCTGCACTCTAACAGCACCTTTCAAGGCAGGTGAAATTGCCGACCTAGAAAATGTACAGAGAACTTTCACGGCGCACATAACGGAGATAAAACACCTCAATTACTGGGAGCGCTTGAGGTTTCTAAACCTGTATTCCCTGGAACGCAGGAGGGAGAGATACATGATTATATACACCTGGAAAATCCTAGAGGGACTAGTACCGAACTTGCACACGAAAATCACTCACTATGAAAGCAAAAGACTTGGCAGACGATGCACCATCCCCCCAATGAAAAGCAGGGGTGTCACTTGCACGTTAAGAGACCATACAATAAGTGTCAGGGGCCCGAGACTGTTCAACTGCCTCCCAGCACACATAAGGGGGATTACCAACAGACCCCTGGCAGTCTTCAAGCTGGCACTGGACAAGCACCTAAAGTCAGTTCCTGATCAGCCGGGCTGTGGCTCGTACATTGGTTTGCGTGCAGCCAGCAGCAACAGCCTGGTTGATCAGGCGCTGATCCACCAGGAGGCCTGGTCACAGACCGGGCCGCGGGGGCGTTGACCCCCGAAACTTTCTCCAGGTAAACTCCAGGTAAACAGGTAAAATATTATTCTAGTCCTAGTATTACAGTTGTAATATTATACTTGTTACAGGCACCTAAAATGGAGGAATATAGCAAATAATATTGTTGCAGTAATAACACCAGGAGGCAGCTCTGATGAAAACTCACACTCACACGAGCTTTTAAATCTCTGCACAAAATATAATTTAAACCAGCAAATAATGGAGCCTACTAGAGTGGAGAATACACTAGACCTCATCTTCACTAACAATGATGATCTGATTAGAAATGTCACCATATCAAAAACAATATACTCAGATCACAACATTATTGTTCTCTATAAGGATTACAATGCTGAGTTTACAGAAATTTGGTTATTGTTTGGTTTACATGTAGTAAAATTGTGGCCCGGTGGTCTGGTGGCTAAAGCTCCCGCTTCACACACGGAGGGCCCGGGTTCGATTCCCGGGGGGTGGAAATTCCGACACGTTTCCTTACACCTATTGTCCTGTTCACCTAGCAGCAAATAGGTACCTGGGTGTTAGTCGACAGGTGTGGGTCGCATCCTGGGGGACAAGATTAAGGACCCCAATGGAAATAAGTTAGACAGTCCTCGATGACGCACTGACTTTCTTGGGTTATCCTGGGTGGCTAACCCTCCGGGGTTAAAAATCCGAACGAAATCTTATCTTATCTTATCTTATCTTATTACAGAGTGTACCACTAGAACGCTTAGCATGGCTAGGCATTTCGGGCATACTTAGTTTTATTCTTAATTGTAAAATATTACAAATTATGAGGTAAGTTGGTCTTATGGCTAAGTGACTAAATACTAGTTTATGAGTTTAGCAATGTGAATGCTTTTGTTTTGGCACAGTATATAGTTTCAGTATTGGAGTATCACAGGATTCATTATTTTAAGACTGAGATTAATATTTCTGTTTATGGTCAAATGAGTGAGCGAGTGTAAGTGTGAACCACCAGGTGGTATTCGTGTAGTTAGTTGACGGGGTGTATCAGTGGTTCAGACATGTATGCATTGAGCCCCAGACCGACATAATGAGATTAGTCACGAGGGAGCATTCACCAAATGCCCGGTGGCCTGGTGGCTAAAGCTCTCGCTTCACACACGGAGGACCTGGGTTCGATTCCCGGAGGGTGGATTATTATTATTATAATGAAAAAGAAGTGCTAAGCCACAAGGGCTATTCAGCGTTGCAGGGTAGTGAAGGAAGCGAGGGTATTGGATGGCAGAAGGGAGGAGGGACGATCAGTAGGTTACAGAAAAAAGTGGGGCAGGGGATAGTACAGGGGTAGAGGGCAGCAAGAGATTGAAGTAGAAAGGGCTGAAGGTTTCAGAATTTGTGAAGTAAGTCAGTTGTTGTCAAAAAGTCAATGAGAGAGTCCGGATGAAAGGTGTGCCCATCAGCGAGAAGGGAACGTAAAGAGAGAGCAGCGGAGCGAATACGACGACGGAGGTAAATTCTGCGTGCTCGTTGATAAAGTGGGCTGTCCAACAGAATGTGGCTGACTGATAATGGAGCTTGGCAATTCTGAAAAAGAGGAACAGGGCGCCTCTCCATGAGATATCCATGAGTAAGACGAGTATGGCCAATGCGAAGACGGGAGAGAGTGGTCTCCCAAGCTCGACACTGGTGATAAGAAGACGGCCAGTAACCTATACTTGGTTTAATAGACTGAAGTTTGTTGCCGAGCATAGTAGACCAACGGTGTTGCCAACGGGTGTGAAGGAGGGAAGATATTGCAGAAAATAGCCCATAAATGCCTCTATGTGAAACTGGTAGGTCATGTACTGCTGACCGCACAGCAGTGTCTGCCTGTTCATTGCCCTGTACGTCAACATGACCAGGGACCCAACAAAAAAGAATATCTTTATGCTTCGTAAAGATGCGGCATAGCCAAAGCTGGATACGGAGGACTAAGGGGTGATGTGTATTAAATTTCTGCATAGCCTGTAAAGCACTAAGGGAGTCTGAGACAACCACAAATGATGACATAGCCATAGATGCAATACGGATAAGTGCTGCAAGGATGGCATACAATTCTGCAGTAAAAACTACTAGCCGAAGATAGTAAATGCCCTTGTACGACGCTGTCCGGAAACACTGCTGCGAATCCTACACCATCAGAAGTCTTAGAGCCATCTGTGTACACAGCAATGGCATGAGAATGAAAGTGAAAGTGGTCAAGAAAAAGAGAGCGGGAAGCTGGGCTTTCGAGCAAGGGAGAGAGAAAGAACAGACTCGAACAGCTGGAACTTCCCAGGGGGGTAGGGAAAAGTGAGATGCTACATAAACATAGAAAGGTGGTAATTGAAGAGAAGACAAGAGCGAATGAATTCGAAGAGAGAAGGGACGGAGTGAACAGGGGCAGCGAACAAATGAAGAATGTCTACTAATATCAGTGACCATTCTATAAATGGAAGGATTGTGGAGATCATGAGAGCGTACATAGTAGCGAAGGCAATGGACATCACGGCGATTGGATAAGGATGGAACGTTCGCTTCTGCATAGAGGCTCTCGACAGGGGAAGAGCAAAAAGCACCAAGGCATAAACGTAATCCTTGGTGATGAATGGGGTTAAGGCTAGAGAGAGTAGCAGGAGATGCCGCTGAATAGATGTGGTCACCATAATCAAGTTTCGATAAAATAAGGGTGGAATGTAGGCGAAGGAGGGTTCGACGATCAGCTCCCCATGAAAGATGAGGAAGGGTTTTAAGAAGGTTCAGCCGGCTGTGACAAGTTGCTTTCAGAGAGGTAATGTGAGGTTTCCAGGATAACCTACGATCAAAGAGGAGGCCCAGAAACTTGACTGTATCACGTTCAGGGATACGAGAGCCATAGAGGTACAAAGGATGATCGGAGATGACAGAGCGTCTAGTGAAAGTAATTTGGTGGGTTTTAGTGCTGGAAAATTTAAACCCATGTGTGGTGGCCCAATGGGAAACACGGTCGACTGCATGTTGGAGAGAAACTGTAATGAGGTGACAGTCAGCGCCTGCACAGGCAATAGCAAAGTCATCAACATAGAGTCATGACCAAATATTTGATGGAAGACTAGAGGCCAAATCATTAATAGCAAGGAGAAAATTATTATTATAATCAAAAAGAAGCGCTATGCCACAAGGGCTATACAGCGCTGCAGGGTAGGGAAGGAATGAGGGTATTGGATGGCAGAAGGGAGGAGGGATGATCAGTAGGTTACAGAAAACAGCGGGGCAGGGGATAGTACGGGGGTAGAGGGTAGCAAGAGATTGAAGTAGAAAGGGCTGAAGGTATCAGAATTTGTGAAGTAAGTCAGTTGTTGTCAAAAAGTCAATGAGAGAGTCCGGATGAAAGGTGGATCCATCAGTGAGAAGGGAAGATAAAGAGAGAGGAGTGGAGCGAAGACGACGACGGAGGTAAATTTTTCGTGCTCGTTGATAAAGTGGGCAGTCCAACAGAATGTGGCTGACTGATAATGGAGCTTGGCAATTCTCACAGAGAGGAGCAGTGCTCCTCTCCATGAGATATCCATGAGTAAGATGAGTATGGCCAATGCAAATATGGGAGAGAGTAGTCTCCCAAGCTCGACACTGGTGATAAGAAGACGGCCAGTAACCTATACTTGGTTTAATAGATTGAAGTTTGTTGCCGAGCATAGTAGACCAACGGTGTTGCCAACGGGTGTGAAGGTGGGAAGATATGGCAGCAAAATAGTCCGTAAATGGAATATCTCTACATGAAACTGGTAGGTCATGTACTGCTGACCGCGCAGCAGTGTCTGCCTGTTCATTGCCCTGTATGTCAACATGACCAGGGACCCAACAAAAAACAATATCTTCATGCTTGGTAAAGATGCGGTGTAGCAAAGTTGGAAAAGGAGGATAAGGGGTGAGGTGTATCAATTTCTGTATACCCTGTAAAGCACTAAGGGGGTCTGAGACAACCACAAATGATGTCACAGGCGTAGATGCAATACAGATAAGTGCTGCAAGGATGGCATACAATTCAGCAGTAAAAATACTAGCCGAAGATAGTAAATGCTCTAGTATGACGCTGTCTGGAAACACTGCTGCGAATCCTACGCCGTCAGAAGACTTAGAACCATCTGTGTAGTCAGCAATGGCATGAGAATGAGAGTGAAAGTGGTCAAGAAAAAGAGAGCGGAAAGCGACCGTAGACATTTGGGGCTTTCGAGCAAGGGAGAGAGAAAGAACAGACTCGAACAGCTTTGGGAAATTCCCAGGGGGGTAGGGAAAAGTGAGATGATACATGAACATAGAAAGGTGGTAACTGAAGGGAAGACAAGAGCGAATGAAAGCGAAGAGAGAAGGGACGGAAGTGAACGGGGGGGGCCCAACAAATAAAGAATGTCTACTAATATCAGTGACCCTTCTAAAATGGAAGGGTTAGAGAGATCATGAGAGCGTACATCGTAGCGAAGGCAATGGGCATCACGGCGATCAGATAAGGATGGAACGTTCACTTCTGCATAGAGGCTCTTGACAGGGGAAGAGCGAAAAGCACCAAAGGGATAAACGTAATCCTTGGTGATGAACGGGGTTAAGGTAGAGAGAGTAGCAGGAGATGCCGCTGAATAGATGTGGTCACCATAATCAAGTTTCGATAAAATAAGGGTGGAATGTAGGCGGAGGGTTCGACGATCAGCTCCCCATGAAAGATGAGCAAGGGTTTTAAGAAGGTTCAGCTGGCTGTGACAAGTTGCCTTCAGAGAGGTAATGTGAGGTTTCCAGGATAACCTACGATCAAAGAGGAGGCCCAGAAACTTGACTGTATCACGTTCAGGGATACGGGAGCCATAGAGGTGCAAAGGATGATCTGTGATGACAAAGAGTCTAGTGAAAGTAATTTGGTGGGTTTCAGTGCTGGAAAATTTAAACCCACGTGTGGTGGCCCAATTGGAAACACGGTCGACTGCATGCTGGATAGAAACTGTAATGAGGTGACAGTCAGCGTCTGCACAGGCAATAGCGAAGTCATCAACATAGAGTGATGACCAAATATTTGATGGAAGACTAGAGGCCAAATCATTAATAGCAAGGAGAAAAAGCGTTGTGCTCAGAACACATCCCTGGGGACACCTTCAGCTTGGATAAAGTCAGGGGAGAGCACATTATTAACCCAAACACGGAAATGCCTGTCAGTTAAAAAGTTCTCAAGGAAGGATGGTAGATTGCCTCGAAGGCCTAAGGAGTGGGCTTGGGCTAAAATATTATACCTCCAAGTTGTGTCATATGCCTTCTCAAGGTCAAAAAATATGGCAATAACTGAGTGGTTATTCACAAAGGCATTGCGAACATACGTATCCAAGCGTAGTAAGGGGTCTATGGTAGAACGTCCCTTACGAAATCCATATTGACGAGTGGAGAGACTGTTGTGTGTCTCTAAATACCACACTAAACGTCTATTTACTAAGCATTCCATCACTTTGCAAACTGCACTGGTTAGAGTAATGGGACAATAGTGGGAGGTTTCAAGTCCCGTAGTGCCTGGTTTGCGGAAAGGGAGAACAATGGCGGATTTCCACAGCTATGGAAGAACTCCTTGTGGCCAAATAAGATTGTAAAGGCGTAATATGACTGCAAGGGCTGACTGATGTAAATGTTGTAGCATACGAATGTGTATGTCGTCGTGCCCAGCTGCCGATGATCGGCAAGCTGAGTGTGTTGCCTCCAGTTCTTGAAGTGTAAAAGGCACATTATACTGTTCTTCTCTGAGAGAAGAAAAGTCCAAGGGTGCTAACTCTCTGGCGGGACTTTGAGGAAAAAAATGGGGGGCATAATGGAGTCCCTGAGAAATCGGACCAAATGATTGCCAATTTCTTTTGGCAACTTTTTAGGGGGTTTGCTATATCAACCCCGGAACCCTCCCGAACGGGGCCCGGGTAAGGAAATATTTCCCACTCGTTTTTCTATTTTTTTTCCGGGATTTCACTATAGGGGAACCCAAGGTGATGGGGAGACAAAATCTCGCCACAAGTGTGTTTAGGGGCCCAACGGTGACTGGGCGAGCAATCGAAACCTTTCTGCTTAAAATAAAGAAGTCCCCTCTGGGGTTTCCCCTATTTTCCGGTCCCTCCCCCAAGCAGCGCTTTAAAAACGTATTTGACGAGCAAAAACAGGAGACCCACCAAGGCCCATTTCTGGGGAAACCCTCCCGAATTTGGGGGTATAGAAGGGAGAAGCTGTGGTTTTTAAAAGGGGAATTTAGGAAGGGAAGGCAAAAGCTCATCGATAGAAGGGGAAGGAAGGTGCCTGTGAAAAAGGGGAGTTTGGCGATGGACAGAGGAGAGAGAAGGAGGGGAGGGTGGAATCAATTTCCCTTGAGGGTTTTGGGGTCCCTGAATAATTCGAGTTTTGTTTCCCAGTGTTTCAGAATTAAAGGCCCGCCCCGTTTTTGGGAGACAATTTTTGGAAAGGGGAGGGGGGGGATGAGAAAAAGTTTGGGAAAATGTTTTGGGGCTTTTCCAAGGTAGGGGGGGCAAAAAGGGTGGGGGGAAACTAGGGGAACTAAAGGGAAAAGAAGAGGCAAAACCCCTGTGGGTGGCAGAAGGGGGAAAAACCCTTGGGGGGGAATAGGGGGGGAAAGGGTCCAGAACGAGGGGAGGGTGAACCCTACATTTGTAACAGAGCCATTGAGGGGGGGAACCAGGTACAGAGACAGGGAAGGTAAAATGGGGAGGTGGAAGATGGGTAAAAAGTGTTAAAAAACCTTTTTTTTTACTTTTGGAATTTGGGGGGACAAAGGGGGGGAGGTTCATACGGATCTGTCGCTTTTTGGGCTTGTGAGAGAGAACACGAAAAAGCGAGATCAGATGAGGCTTGAAGTGGGAGGGTCTGACCCGGGGGACACCCAAAAGAATTAGATACAGGAGTAACTAGGGGAAAGAGGAAAAACCCAAAAGGGGGGGTGAAAGGAAGAGGGGGAACCAGAAGTGGGGGGACTTTTTGAAAAGGGGGAATAAGAAAAACAAGGTAAGCCCCTCCCCTTGGGAGGGGGATGAGAAACTGCCATGGCATAAGGGAAACCCTTTCCCTGCCTCTTTGAGGTAACGGTTTTCCCCACTCTTTAAGTAGATTTGACAAGGGCGAGAGTAGAAGGGTGGGGCCCTCATGAAAAATTTTAAGGCAAGAGGAGGTCGATTGCAAGCCTATTAGAATGGTCATCTGCACCCCCAAAGGGCATTGGGCCATAGATCTGAAAATATTTCCCGGGAAATGGCCAAATCGCCAGCAATTTCAAAATTGTTGCGGTGTGGGATCCCCTTTTAAAACCCCTTTTTAACCGATTCCTGCAAATAAAACTGGGAATTGGGAATTTCCCCGGCTGTAAAAATTTAAAACCCAAGCCACATTGCTGGGGTTATCGTCTCCGCCCAGGGGAAAGGGAAAACAAAGTGTCTACCTTGAGGATTGGAAATCTTGAAGTTCCAGTGTTCCCAAAAATGTTAGTGGCCCAAAATTCCCGGAAATTTTGTTGAATTATGGTATGGGGCAGAATGACGGTACCCCCACAAAATTTAGGGAATTTTTTTTTCAATAGGGGACAGGAAAAAGTAAACGTAATTGGGGAAAAACGAGAAAGCCATGGGCCTGGGAAACATTCGTCCCGGGGATGATGTGCCCTACCACTCTTAAGACCCTGAAAAGAAATATCTTTTAAACCCAAAATGGGGAGGATGCCTTGCCCTACTGTGGTCAGTAAAAAAGGCATAGAGGAAATCGGGCGTAAAGTGGAGAATTTAAATCCTTGGGGCAGTCGAAAAATGAGCGGGAAAAGGGGGGGGAAAAGGGTGTGTTTGATTTTTTTGAAAGAACGGAAAGGGGGAAAAAAGTATCATCCCGCAGGAAATTGCGTTGGCGTTTAGGTTGGGACCAAAAGTTGGTCCGGTGGAAAAGGGTCGGGGGGGGTTTGAAAATTGCCGCCCCCGTAAAGGGGGAGGCCCGGGGTTAAAATCAAGGGGAGCAAAGGTCAGTAATTGAAGGAGTCAGTCGAGGCCTCAGTAACCCGAAGGGGGTGAGGAAACCCGCACCCGGGAAGAGGTACAGGGCATGGGAGTTTCCGAAGATTTGGGCCAAAGACAAAGGGGGGGTCAAACGGGGTGCGGTTCAAGAAAGGGGGCCCCCCGGGGAGGGTTCAAGGATAGGGTGCCAAAGGTTAGGTTTTCTTGTTTCTTTTTGTTTTTAAAAGGGAAAAAAGAAAGAAAAAAAAAAATGAAAATTTAAAAAAAGAATAAAAAAGGGGGGGCCGGGGAGGGATAGTTGCAGGGGAAAATGAAAGGGGCCCGGGAAATTCCCTCCCGGGCCCCAAAAGGACCTCAGCCCCGCATGTTGCATAGAAAGCAGCTTTGGGAAACCCCTGCCATTCCCTACCCCTAATGCCCGTAAACCGGGAATCCGGATAGGGAACCCCACATCTGCCGACTACCTCGTTTGGCCCAAAAGAGAGGGCGGTGGGAAAACCAACCCCCAAAGCAACCTCCTTTGGCCAAACCCCCCCCGGGAAACCGAAAAGGGGGCTTTTTAAAAGATACCCCGTCGGGCCCCAGAGACACCCAAAACCTCCCCCGGGGTAAGGAGAGGGATCTGGAAAATCCCCCGGGAATCCAGATTCCACGGCAAAAAATACACCCCCCTCCGAACCCCAACAAAAGGGGAAAAACCCCCGGGAAACCCCTTTCCCCCACCTAGGAAAATACGGCCCGTGGGGGAAAAAAAAAACCCAAAGGGCCCAAAAAAAAAGGGGAAAAGGGGGGGGTGGGGGGAAAAAGGGGGGAAAAAAAAAGGGGGGATGGGGTAAAAGGGGAAAGGGGGGTTGGGGGGTAATTAGGGTTTGGGCGAGGAAAAGGGAACCCGGGCTGTTAATTTTCCCCCCGACCAAGAGATTCTTCACCACGCCAAAAGGGGCCCCCCTTTTAAAAAGGCCTATGCCAAAAACAAATCGAGAACAATGTCCAGTAAATTTGGGGCCCCCACCCCAAAAAAAATGGGTCCTACACAATGAAAAACAAGGAAATGAGTGAGTACTCAAGTTTTCAAATTTGACTCAGTTTTTAGAAGCCCCTAACCACACTGAGAGTTGAAGACCCAAAAAAATTTTTTATGGGGAGCCCCGAATTTGGGTTTTAAAAAAAGCCATCTGAAGTTTCCCCGACGCCAAATTTACTTCGAACCGGCGAAAATACAAAGCCCTTTAAATCTGCCCCCGGGCCAATTAGGAACTCCGTGTTCATCGAGAACTGCAAGAAGCCCCTATCAAAAGCCTTTACCCCCTATGGAGGGGAGCCCTGGACTCGGGGGTCGTCCCCCAATTACTAAAAAAAGACAGACATAGCCCCCCCTCCCCAAAGGGGGGAGTAAAGCAAAAGCAAAGAAAATAAACCGTACCCCTAACCCTCCCCTATTATAAAATCTTTTAAAAGGGGCCAAAAAAAGCAAGGTCCCCTTCTTCTTTGATGACCCGGCTTTGGTAAGAAGGGAAGGGAAAAAGGATGGGTAAGGAGGAAATATTGGAAAAGGGTTTGGGGGGGGGGAGAGAGGTAGGATATAAAAAGGGAAGTGGCCCAACCCCTTTTGGGGTAATTTTTAAAAAATGTTTTGTGAAAGGGTAAAAATTTTTCTTTAAGGGGGGATAATCTAAAACCCTCAGAGTTTACATAATATAAAGATATATAAGGACATGACTCTGAATTGGTAGTTTATCCCAAGGGGCAATTGCTTTTTTTTTTTTTTTTTTTTTTTTTTTCATTAAAGGGGTTTTGGTAACCCCAAAATTTTTTCGGGAGGGTTTTAATTATGGGCGATGGTTTCTTAACCCGATTTGGTGGGCCCTTAGCCATGGGAAATTTGATAAAATTTTTTCCATTAAATGTTTTTAAGGGTGGGCTCCCCATTGGGGGAAAGATTTTCTTGATTAATAAAAAGGGTTTTTGGGTACCCATTTCTTTAAAACTTTTTGGGGGGGGGTAAAAAATCCCTTTTCAGGGGTTTTCCCCCTTTTAGGGGAAAAAAAGAGGGACCCTTTGTGGGAGTTGGGCTTTTTTGGCTTTTGGGAAAAGGAGGGGTATTGAAAAATTTTTTAAATTTTTTTTGTTCCAATTGTAAAGGATGTTCCCTTTTTGGGATGTTGTTTTTTTATTAATAGAGGGGATGGGAAAACCCGCCATTTTAACCCTTCTTTTGGTAAAAAGGTAATGAACCCCAAAAACCCCTTTTTTTTGGACCCTTTGTGCCGGGCCCCTGTTGGTTTTTTTTTTTTAATTTCCCCTTTTCACCCAAGGTTTAGAAATAAAATTTCTTTTTTTCATTTTATAATGTTTTTTTACCGGGTTTAGGGGCGAAATGAAAAACTTTTAAACCGGTTTCCAATTTTATTTTTTTTTGGGGTTTTTTGAGGGTTGGAGCTTGGGGGGGGGTTTTGGGGGGGGGGGGGCCCCCCCCCTTATAGCCCGCCCAAAATTATATCCCCCAAAACTTGAAAAGGGGGCTAAATGGAAGGGTCTTGGATGGAATAAAAAAATCCTTCCCCGTGTTGAGAAAAAAAAAATTTTTTGGTTTTTTTAAAAAGGGCCTTTTTCAGGATTTTAGTTTAATTTTTACATTTCTTTTCCCAAAAAATGGAAGTTGCGAAATAAAATAACATCATCTGCAAACTGTGTCACAATTGATCATTAACCCTTTGGGGGTTTCAGACGTACTTGTACGGCTTACGACCCAGGGTTTTTGACGTACTAGTATGCCTAAATTATAGCGCCCTCAAATCTAGTGAAAGAAAGCTGGTAGGCTTACATATGAAAGAATGGGTCTATATGGTCAGTGTGCACAGTAAAAAAAAATCCTGAAGCACACAGTGCATAATGAGAAAAAAAAAACTTTGACTGTGTTTTTGGATTAAAACAGTGACTTTGCACTGTATTTTCGTATGGTATTTATTGTTGTATTCTAGTTTTCTTGGTCTCATTTTATAAAATGGAAGACATAGTACAGAAATTGGGATGATTTTGACTGGTTTTACAATGAAAAGTACCTTGAAATTGAGCTCAAAGTAGCAGAAATGATCGATTTTTACCAAAGTTCAAAGTAAACAAATCATGCCAAGCGTCCAATACACATCAACTGGTGAGTCTAATATTCTTTCACAAGTGCGAGGATATTATTTATACCATTTCTACACTAATGCAGTAGTCTGCATAACAGTAAATCTTCTATTTTTTGTAAGAATAAAAATTCAAAGTGGAAAGCCAAAGAAATATAAGAGGGGCCTGGGGATGTGACTAACAAACAAAGAACTTCTTATTTTAGTGCCAGGAATGTCTTTCGTGTTTATTCTGGATCCTATTCGGAAATTGGCATCTTTTGAAATAAGTGTGAAATTGGCAAAATTGCTAAATTCTGACCACTTCATTGGATAGTTAAAATTGGTAAATGGGTGGTTTCTTGTACTCATTCGATAGAAAAAATGGAGTTCTATCGAATTAGTTATGATTTTTGTCGACTAATACACTGAAATTGGCCGAAAATAGGGCTCAAAGTGGGCAAAATCACCGATGCGTAAACATCGGCGAGACCGTTAACTTCGCAAAAGCATAATTCCTTAAGTTTTCCATCAAATTTCATACTTTTGGTGTCATTATGATCGGGAAAAGATTCTCTATCTTTTCATAAGATTTTTTTTTTTTTTTTGAAATTTGGCCGACCCTGAAAACAAGTCTCTGAGAGGGCCTGTCGACCCCCAAAGGGTTAAACTCTGGTTGAGGAAGGTCATTCACATAAATGTTGAACAGAAGTGGACTGAGACAAGAACCTTGTGGGACACCAGCTGTCGGTATAAAAGGCTCTGCCGATCTGCCATGAAAGGTGGGAATGATTTTTCTTTGAGTTAAGAAATTATATATTACTCTGAGAAAAGTCCAGTTATGGTCTGGTAGGTCAATGAGTTTGTATATAAGGCCATCATGCCATAAGCTATCAAAAGCTTTATGAACATCTCTGGTGGCAATTAAGGCAAGATTCCCTTGATGCTTTAGACTTGCTACAGTATCGAAAATTACATTTATTGCATGATTGGTACCTCTATGTGTTCTAAAGCCAAATTGTTTTTCAGTAAAAAAGTGATTAAACTCCAGCGCGACAGAGTGTCAGCGTGCCTCGTTGTGCTCCGGGTTTTCTCGAGTTTTCAAGGTCGCTCTTACGTGCTAGAACTTTAATTTGTGTCATCAATCCTATACGATACATCCCTCTAGCGCCTGGAACCAATCTTGGGCGGAAAACATTATATACTGAGTCAAAAAAGGAGAATTAGTGTACACTATCTAGCAGAGTTTACTGCCAGAGGGGAATCATAGGCCTGTGTCCCGTGTGAAAAAAATAATAATAATTGAACTTTTCGTGTCAGAGGAAAGAAAGTCTCCCTGATAACATTGAGTATACATAGTGTATAGTGTATACTACAGTGGCTCCCTAGTATATTGATGATAAAGGCAAAAGTGTCATTTGAAAACAGGTGAATTTGTAAATGAAGTGATAAGCTTATAGAGGCAGGTGCCAGAAGTCGCCAGAAACTTACCACAGGTCAGCTGTTTTAATAATCTTCCTGGCCTGGTAGTGTACTCGCATATAATCTAGGGATACCAGTGAATAGCAGAATACAGTGTTGTAGTAGCAACTAACCAGTATTATAATGGTACTTAGTGGAGTGGAGTGACTTTCATTAGTTTCTTTTTTCTTGAAATACCAGACGTATACTGTGAATTTCATATAACCTGTAGTTACCAGCGGTCGCAATATACACAACGAGAAGCAAATATTACTACAGAAAAAGCGTCCTTCCTCCAAAATTTCCACCAGTCAACTATAGTGAAAATATAGCATTTATTGTGGTGGAGACGGAAAAAAAATAGAAAAGCTAGATACAGCGATTGATAAACAAGGGTGGAGGTCGACCGTTCATCATTGTAGGAGCTGCCAGCAGTCACCGGTTTCTTCAACACGCAAGTTATACTTTTGTATCAATCAAATCACATATTACTCGGGTAGATAATTTCCAGTAGATCCTTCATGGGTTAGCCCAAATCACCGACCAGTATGTTTTAAATAAGCGACCCACTGATCAGATCAGATCGACTGGTCCGAACCCTTGACTGGTCCGAACCCTTGACTGGTCCGAACCCTTGACTGGTCCGAACCCTTGACTGGTCCGAACCCTTGACTGGTTTCAAACGGTTTCGTTGGACAATAAAGCAGACTGTAAACGGATGGGGTTGTAGGCGCCCTTATAAACACAAACATGAAATATATATCAGGAACGTGCACGGTAAGCTGTCCAATATACAAAAACAGTTAGAAACAGAAATACAAATAGCTAGAGCTTCATTTAAGGAGGTTATTAATAGAATATTCAAGAGGTTGCTAGTAGAATTGCAGTAAATCAACCATTCAAATCATTATGAAGCTGTGTGTAGTCTGTGGTCAGTCAAACAAACGGGCTTCCACATGGGTAAATTGTCATTTTTGTGGAAATTGGTGTCACGCCCCTTGTGCAGATATCCAAGAACAGCTACAAGCAGTGTTAAAACAGGGAAGTGTTTTTGGGTATGCCCAAATGAGATAAATCTGTGGACTAAAATCACAAGGCTATTAAAAGAGGACAACATCAAAGCTGCTTTCAAAGAAAACCTGGAAGCTTTCTACAACAGATGGGAACATAAAAAGTCTGGGCTGAATGGTACTGCCCTTCATACTGGCCATGTAGTCAGAAACTGTAAGGCTGGAGATGAAGTCCTGGTAGTCAGTAAATGTGGGGCTGATAGTGCTGTCCTGGGAGACAGTAATGGTGAAGCTGGAGGTGCTGTCCTGGGAGACAGTAATGGTGAAGCTGGAGGTGCTGTCCTGGGAGACAGTAATGGTGAAGCTGGAGATGCTGTCCTGGGAGACAGTAATGGAGAAGCTGGAGTTTTTGTCCAGGTAGTCGGGAATTATACGCAGGAAGGAATACATATAAATGACCTCATAGGGGACAGGAGCCATAGTAGGGAAACAAGTGTAGTCCAAAGATAAATAAAACCAATATTGCAAACTAGAAATACCGCAGGAAATAGCAAACAAGAGGACTCCACTAGCAATAGTGAGGATATATTACCAAAAACAACTGGTGGGAGCTCCATTGTTGGTGCTAGGGAGGATAGAAGTAAGACAGGGAAACATGCAAAAACAGGGAATACAGTCACAGAAACCCAAGGCAAACGGAAACCAAGCCTGTGCACATACTATGCCCTTGGTATCTGCTGGCATGGGAAATCTGGAAAAACAGAAGGGACGTGCAACTATGACCACCCTAGAAAATGCCATGCCCATATGACAACAGGAAAATGCAAACTCCCTTCCTGTAAGCTTTTTCACCCTGAACTGTGTACCTCTTCAGTACAGGAAAGACTGTGCTATAACTTAAATTGCCAGGCATACCATCTAAAGGGGACAAAAAAAATACAAAACATCCAGGCCATGGGAAAACCTGGGTAGCCACAGCCACTCAAGAGGAAGAGGTTTTTTAGTGCCAGGAAGGAAAAAAAACTGGCAGGAAATGGCAGAAATCGTACACCAAATCCAGTCATTCCTGGAGTGGAACCACAGTCGATGGCCTCCACTCCAAACCAACAGATACAGATACTAATGCCGGAAAAAAAAATCCCCCCCCCAGTACCAACAATACCACCAGTCCGATAACATTCTTCTTTGCAAACATACAGGGTCTAAAGCCAGCAAAAAACAACAAAATACCTTTCATCCGTGGACTGCTTGCAGAGGCAAAGGCAATGTTCGCGGCTTTCACTGAGACTCACATAAAGGATCACTTGGACAACGAAATATGGATCCCAGGTTACAACCTATACAGATGTGACAGAGTGAACAGGCAAAAGGGGGGGGGGGGTTGGCCTGTACATTGCAGAGTCACTTGTTTGCACAGAACTGCTTAATGCCTCAAATGATGCAGTGGAAGTTTTAGCAGTAAAGGTCGAGAACCGAAACCTAGTCATTGTGGTAGTCTACAAGCCTCCGGATGCAACATCCCAGCAATTCCAGGAACAGCTGTTAAAAATTGACCACTGTCTGGAAAATCTTCCAGCTCCTGCACCCAACATCTTGCTCCTGGGGGATTTCAACTTAAGGCACCTAAAATGGAGGAATATAGCAAATAATATTGTTGCAGTAATAACACCAGGAGGCAGATCTGACGAAAACTCACACTCACACGAGCTTTTATTAAATCTCTGCAAAAAATTCAATTTAAACCAGCAAATACTAGAGCCTACTAGACTGGAGAATACACTAGACCTCATCTTCACTAACAATGATGATCTGATAAGAAATGTCACCATATCAAAAACAATATACTCAGATCACAACATAACTGAGGTTTCAGACATGTTATGCGTGGAGCCCCAACCGACATAAGGGAGACTAGTCACGAGGGAGCATTCACCAAATTCAACTTCAATAACAAAAACATAAAGTGGACCAAGTAAACCAAGTCCTAACCGAATAAGCTGGGAAGATATACTAAGTAACACAGACCCCAACTTATGCCTAGAACAGATTAACTCGGTGGCACTCGATGTATGCCACAAGGCTTATTCCTCTAAGAAAAAGGAGGAGTAGATGTAAAATAGAAAGAGACAGGCCTCCTTTTACAGGCACGAAAAGAAAAAAAGCGGCTAAAAGAGGTCAATATACTAAATGCGTAGGAGAAAACTGGTCAGAGAAATAGCAAGCACGAACTTAAGCAAAGAAAACCTTTAGAGTCAAAGGGAAACGCCGAAAACTAAAAGCCATAATGAAATCGAAAGAAACCAAAGTAATTTTTCTCCTATGCCAAACAAAATCGAAGAACAAAAAGTCCATTATTGGTCCCCAATTAAACAAGATGGGCCTACACAGATGACAGCAAGGAAATGAGTGGGGCTACTCAAGTCCAATGTAACTCAGTTTTTAGCAAGCCGCTAACCAGACTGAAGTCGAAGATCAAAATGAATTTTTTATTACGGAGCCACAAAATTTGATTAACACAAGCCTATCCGATGTTATCCTGACGCCAAATGACTTCGAACAGGCGATTTAAAAGACATGCCCATGCACTCTGCCCCAGGGCCAACTCATGGAACTCTGTGTTCATCAAGAACTGCAAGAAACCCCTTCACGAGCCTTTTCCATCCTATGGAGAGGGAGCATAGACACGGGGTCGTCCCACAGTTAACTAAAAACAACAACCCCACTCCACAAAGGGGCTGTAAAGCAACAGCAAAGAACTACAGACCAATAGCACTAACATCATATATCATAAAATCTTTTGAAAGGGTCCTAAAAGCAAGATCACCACCCATCTAGAAACCCATCATTACACAACCCAGGGCAACATGGTTTAAAAACAGGTCGCTCCTGTCTGTCTCAACTATTGGATCACTCGACAAGGTCCTAAATGCACTAGAAACAAAAAGAATGCAGATGTAATATATAACAGACTTTGCAAAAGCCTTCGACAAGTGTGACCATGGCGTAATAGCGCACAAAATGCTGCTAAAGGAATAAAAAGGAAAAGTCGGTCGATGGATCTATAATTTCCTCACTAACAGAACACAGAGAGTAGTCGTCCCAAAAGAGTAAAGCCCGAGCAGCTACGGTGAAAAGCTCTGTTCCACAAGGCTCAGTACTCGCTCCCATCTTGTTCCTCATACTCATAATCCGACATAGACAAGGATGTCAGCCACAGCACCGTGTCTTCCTTTGCAGATGACACCCGAATCTGCATGACAATGTCTTCCATTGCAGACACTGCAAGGCTCCAGGCAGACATCAACCAAATCTTTCAGTGGGCTGCAGAAAACAATATGAAGTTCAACGATGAAAATTTCAATACTCAGATAATGGTAAACAGAGGAAATTAAAGATTCATCAGAGAAACAAAACAAATTCTGGCCACAAAATAGAGCGAAACACCAACGTCAAAGACCTGGGAGTGATCATGTCGGAGGATCTCACCTTCAAGGACTATAACATTGTATCAATCGCATCTGCTAGAAAAATGACAGGATGGATAATGAGAACCTTCAAAACTAGGGAGGCCAAGCCCATGATGACACTCTTCAGGTCACTTGTTCTATCTAGGCTGGAATATTGCTGCACACTAACAGCACCTTTCAAGGCAGGTGAAATTGCCGACCTAGAAAATGTACAGAGAACTTTCACGGCGCGCATAACGAGATAAAACACCTCAATTACTGAAGTGCTTGAGGTTCCTAAACCTGTATTCCCTGAACGCAGGAGGAGAGATACATGATTATATACATCTGGAAAATCCTAGAGGGACTAGTACCGAACTTGCACACGAAAATCACTCACTACGAAAGCAAAAGACTTGCAGACGATGCACCATCCCCCCAATGAAAAGCAGGGTGTCACTAGCACGTTAAGAGACCATACAATAAGTGTCAGGGGCCCGAGACTGTTCGACTGCCTCCCACACACATAAGGGTATTACCAACAGACCCCTGGCAGTCTTCAAGCTGGCACTGGACAAGCACCTAAAGTCAGTTCCTGATCAGCCGGCTGTGGCTCGTACGTTGGTTTGCGTGCAGCCAGCAGCAACAGCCTGGTTGATCAGGCTCTGATCCACCAGGAGGCCTGGTCACAGACCGGGCCGCGGGGGCGTTGACCCCCGGAACTTTCTCCAGGTAAACTCCAGGTAATTCCAGAGAGGCCAACGCTCTATTGCGCATTCTTTCCAATAACCTGACTCATCTCTAGTAATGTAATAGGTCTAGTAAGCGGGGTTTGGGATCTTCAAGAGTTGAAGTATCGATGGAAGGTAGTGGTTGTAGATCATGCAAGTTCTCATCTCTCCATTCATTTACCAACCGATAATGATTATTGTTAAATTGACGACTGTTATGGTGGGAGAGAATTTTCTCCCATACATCACCCATCAGATTAGCCTGGTCCTGTGGATCGTCAAGTTTAATTTCAACATCTTCATTATCCTCATCAGTGAAGGTATGAACTAGGTAGTTAGGAGCCTTGTGCTTTGCCCCTAAAAGTTGTCGGATCTTACTCCAAAATTTTGCTGGTTCACGTTTGTACTGATTAGCTTGAAGAACTAGCAATTTCCATAAGTCCCGTTTGTGATGACTAATCATATTAATTAATTCTTGCCTAATCGTGCAGTGTAGCTGCTGTGGTTGTCGCTTGAAGATCCTTCGACATTCTGCTTGATAATTTCTTTAAATTCTCTCTAATTTCCCTAGTAGGTTTATATTGTTGGTAAATCTTTGTGAAAAATAATTGACAAGGCATTATAGTCAATTGGGTGTTTAGTGCTGGGAAATTTATACCCATGTGTGGTGGTCCCAATGGAAACACGGTCGGACTGCATTTGGAGAGAAACTGTTTATGAGGTGACAGTCAGCGGCCTGCACAGCATTAGCAAAGTAATCAACCATAGAGTCATGACCAAATATTTTGTGGAAGATAGAGGCAAAATCATTAATAGCAAGGAGAAAAATTATTATTATAATCAAAAAGAAGCGCTATGCACAAGGGCTATGACAGCGCTGCAGGGTAGGGAAGGAATGAGGGATATTGGGATGGCAGAAAGGGGAGGAGGGCTGTCAAGTAGGTTACAGTAATCAGCGTGGGGGCAGGGGGATCGTACGGGGGGTAGTGGGTAGCAAGAGATTGAAGTAGAAAGGGCTGTCAGGTATCAGAATTTGTGTTGTGTAAGTAAGTCAGTAGTTGTCAAAAAGTCAATGAGAGAGTCCGGATGAAAGGTGGATCCATCAGCTGAGAAGGGAAGATAAAGGAGAGGAGTGGAGCGAAGGACGACGACGGAGGTAAAGTTTTTCGTGCTCGTGCTTAAAGTGGGTCAAGTCCACAGATGTGGTCTGACTGATAATGGGGCTTGGCACTTCTCCCAGAGAGAGCAGTGCTCTCTCATGAGATTCATGAGTAAGATGAGTATGCGGCCAATAGCAAATATGGAGAGGAGTGTAGTCTCCCAAGCTCGATCACTGGTGATAAGAAGTCGGCCCAGTACCTATACTGGTTTAATAGATTGAAGTTTGTTTGCGAGCCTAGTTAGACCAACGAGTGTGCCACGGGTTGTGAAGGTGGAGAAGATATGGCAGCAAATAGTCCGTAAATGGTATATCTCTACATGAAACTGGTTTGGTCATGTATGTACTGTGGACCGCGCAAGCAGTGTCTATGCCTGTTCATTGCCTGTAATGTCACATGACAGGGTACCAACAAAAAACAAATATCTTCATGCTTGGTTAAAAGATGCGGTTGGTAAGCAAAAGTGGATACGGCAGGACTAAGGGGTGAGGGGTATCAAATTTCTGTAATAGCCTGGTTTAAAGCCACTAAGGGGGTCTGCTGAGACAACCACAAATGATGTCACAGCGTAGATAGCAATTCAGATATGTGCTGCGGGATGGCATACAATTCAGCAGTAAAAAATACTAGCCGAAGATAGTAAATGCTCTAGTATGACGATGTCTGGCAAAATCACCTGCTTTGCGACCTCTTTTCTGCCCTGATCCTGCGAAAAAGCGAAAATATTCCTACGCCGTCAGGAAGTTAGAAGACTTAGAACCATTCTGTGTAGTCAGCAATTGGCAATGAGGAAAGAGAGTGAAAAGTGGTCAAGAAAAAAAGACCGAGCGAAAGCGACCGTAGACAGTTGGGCTTTCGAGCAAGGGAGAGAGAAAGAACAGGACTCGAACAGCTGGATCTTCCCAGGGGGGGTAGGGGAAAAAAGGAAAGAAAAGGTGAGATGTACATGAACATAGAAAGGTGGTTAACTGAAGGAAGACAAGAGCGGAATGAAAGCGAAGAGAGAAGGGACGGACGTGAAACAGGGGCGGCGAACAAATAAGAATGTCTACTATATCAGGTGACCATTCTAAAAATGGAAGGATTAGAGAATCATGAGTGCTCGTACCTCGTAGCGAAGGCAATGGGCATCACGCGATCAGTAAGGATGGAACGTTCACTTTGCATAGAGGCTCTTGGAAGGGGAAGAAGCGAAAAGCACCAAGCATAAACGTAATCCTTGGTGTGAACGGCGTTAAGGCTAGATGAGAGTAGCAGGTGATGCCGTGAATATGATTGGCGTCACAATAATCAAGTTTCGATAAAATAAGGGTGGAATGTAGCGGGGGTTCGACGTTCAGCTCCCCATGGAAAGGATGAATGAGGCAAGGGTTTTAAGAAGGTTCAAGCTGGCTGTGACAAGTTGCCTTCAGAGAGGGTAATGTGAGGTTTCCAGGCATAACCTACGTTCAAAAGGGAGGCCCAGAAACTTGACTTGTATCACGTTCAGGGATACGGGAAGCCATAGAGGTGCCAAAGGAGATCTGTGATGAAAAGAGTCTAGTGAAAGTTTATTTGTGCGGTTTCTGTGCTGGAAAAATTAAACCCAAGTGTGGTGGGCCAATTGGAAAACACGGTCGACTGCATGCTGGATAGAAACTGTAATGAGGTGCCAGTCAGTCAGCGTCTGACTCAGGCAATAGCGAAGTCATCATATAGAGTGATGACCAATTATTTGATGGAGACTAGAGGCCAAAATCATTAATAGCAAGGAGAAGGAGAAAAAAGCGTTGCGGTCAGATCACATCCCTGGGGGACACCTTCAGACTTGATAAAGTCAGGGGAGAGCCATTTATTAACCCAAACACGGAAAATGCCATGTCAGTTAAAAAGTTCTCATGGAGGTGGTTGATTGCCTCGTTGGCCTATGGAGTGGGCTTGGGCTAAAATATTATACCTCCAAGTTGTGTTCATATGCTTTCAAGGTCAAAAAAATATGGCAATTAACTAGTGAGTTTTCATCAAAAAAGGCATTGCGAACATACGTATCCAGCGCGTAAGGGGTCTATGGTTTAGAACGTCCCTTCCAGAAATCCATATTGAACGAGTGGAGTGGACTGTGTTGTGTGTCTCTAAATACCACACTATACGTCTATTTACTAAGCATTCATCACTTTGCAAACTGCAAAACTTGGTTAGAGTAATGGGACAAATAGTGGAAGGTTTCAAGTCCCGTAGTGCCTGGTGCGGATAAGGTGGAGAACAATTGCGGATTTCCACTGCTATGAGAACTCCTTTGTGGGACCAAAATAAGATTGTAAAGCGTAATATGAACTGCAAGGGCTGATGATGGTAAATGTTTGTAGCATACGAATGTGTATGCTCGTCGTGCCAGCTGCGATGATCGGCAAGTGAGGTGTGTTGCTCCAGTTCTTGAAGTGTGTAAAAAGGACATTTACTGTTCTTCTCTGAGAGAAGAAAAGTCCAAGGGTGCTATATCTGGCAGTCTTTGAGAAAGAAATAGGGGCATTTGATTGGAGTCCCTGAGAAATACGGACCAGATAGAATGCCAATTTCATTGGCAACATTTGTGGGTTTGCTATATAACACAGGCAACCTGCAGAACAGGGAGCCGGGTCAGGGGAATAATTACACTCAGTTTTCGTACTTTTTTCCAGCCTTCCATCATATAGAGGAAGCAGAGGTGATGGTTTGGAGGCATAATCTCGCCAGCATGTGTGTTTAGCGTCACGGGTGACTTCGGGCGAGCATCGCACACTTCTGCTTAAAATCAAGAAGTCTCTCTGTGGTTCTATTTTACAGGTACCTGCCCATGGCAGCGCGTTTTCAAACGTACTGAACGAGCACATGCAGAGACACCAAAGGCCTGCATTTCTGAGAATGCAGCCCGAAGTTTAGGGTATAGAATGAGAAGCTGTGTGGTTAAAACAGGAGGATTGAGGAGAAGTGCAAAAGCTCATCGATCGCAGTGAAGGAAACGGGTGCGCTGTGAAGAAAGGGAGTTGTGCAGATGGAGCAGAGGAGAGAGAAGGAGTGGAGGGTGGATCAATTGATCATTGATGTTTGGTCTTGTAATATTTCAGAAGATTGCTTCCAGTGTTTCAGAATTCAGAGAGTCGTAGTGGGAGACACAATATTGGAAATGGTAGGGGGAGGATTGAGTAAAGATTGGAACTGTATTGGACTCTACCAAGGTTAGGGGGGGCGAAAGGGTGGAGGGAAAATAGAGAGCGTGGAAGGGACAGAAAGGCAGAACCCTGTGTACCTGTGGCAGAAGAGGAAGAGAACTTGGAGGGAATAGGGGAGAGGTACAGTTCGAGGAGGAGGGTGACTTACACTTGTAACAGAGCCAGTGAGAGGGGGAGAGAGGAAACGTACAGGAGACAGGGAAGGTAAAATGAGGAGTGGAAAGTTGGGTAGGAAGTTTTAACGAAACTTTTTTAGACTTTTGAGAAGTTAGAGGAGGATACGATTGGGGGTAGGTGATCATAACGAGATCTCGTCGCTACTTAGGCTTGTGAGAGAGTAACACGAAGACGAAAGCCCCCCCGAGAATCAGACTGAGGGCGTTGAAGTTAGGATGTCTGAGACGAGGACAGCAAAAGATAAGATACAGGTGTAATAGGGAAGAGGGTAACCACGAGGGGATGCAGATGATGGTGATACCAGAAGTGGGGGACGTTTTGAAAACGGGAATAAGAACACGAGGTTTAGTCTCATTGGAGGCAGAGATGAGAAAACTGCCATTGGAAGAGGGAGACCTTCTGCCTCTTGAGCCCCCTCCCCACCCGGGTAACGGGATTCCCTACTCGTTTAAGTAGACTTGACATATGGCGAGAGTACGAAGGTGAGCCTCATGACAGTTATGGCAAGAGTGAGTCGATTGCAAGACATATTAGAATGGTCATCTGGCACCACAGACTGGGCATTCGGCAATTGATCTGCAATATTTCCCTGGATGGCCAAATCGCAGCAATTCTACACTGTTGCGGTGTTCGGTCACACTTTCAAACCTTGTTAACCGATGGTCTGCTACATAAAATAAGGATGGGAGTTCCGGCTGTCAAAAAGTTAAACAAGCCACATTGCTAGGGTATCGTCTCGCCATGGGAAGGAAGAAACGTAAGTGTCTATCTTGAGGATTGGGGATCTTGATGTTCCAGCTGTTCAAGAATGTACAGTGCCACATGTCTGGAATTTTTGTTGAATTATGGTTGGGCAGAATGACGGTACCACTACAAGAATTGAGGGAATGATGTTTTTCAATAGTGACAGGAACAGTATCGATATGGGAAAGACGAGAAAGTACTCAAGCCTGGGTATAGCATTCTGTTCGGGGTGATGATGTGCGTACCACTCTTAAGAGCATGAAAGAAATATCTTTACCAACATGGCGTAGGAGTCCTTGCCAGTACTGTGGTCAGTAAGATAGGCAGTAGAGGAAGTCGGTCGTAAAGTGGAGGAAATAGAATATTTAGTCATTGTGCAGTCTGAAACTGAGCTTGGAAAGGTAGTGAAGGATGTGTCGATCTTTTCTGAGGGAAGAACGAGAAAGGTGGTGAAGTATCATCAGCAGGTAATTGTCGTATGGCGTTTAGGTGTGGGACCGAGTTGTCGATGTGGAATGGGTCGGCGAATTTGAAAATTGCCGCACCGTAGAGGGAGAGGCCGGAAGTTATAGGTCAGCGGAAGAGCAAAGGTTAGGATAATAGAAGGAGTTCAGTCGAGGCCTCAGTCACGAAGTGGGTGAGGAAACAGCACCGGCAAGAGGTTCTGAGGATGAGGAGTGTCTCGAAGAGTGGTCCAAGACAAGGCAGGGTAGGATCGGGTGTGCCGGTATCATAGAAGGGGCACGGGGGTGGTAGCAGGTTCATGGACTAGGGCTTGCCATGGTTAGGTTACTTGTTTCTTTTTGTTTTTAAGAAGAAAAGAAAGAAGGAATATAAAATGAATAAATAAAAAATGAATAAAAAAAGGGGGGACGGGGAGGGATAGTTGTAGGAAGAATGACAGGGCTCAGAAATCTCCCTCCGTGCCCCCCAAGAGTGACCTCAGCACCGAATGTAGCATAGATAGCAGGCATGGGACCCGTGCCCATACCCTACCATAAATGCCAGTTAACCGGCAATCCGGGTTAGAACCTCACATCTGCGAGCTTACTCTTTTGGAACAAATGACGAGGGCGGGCTGGAAATCACCCACAAAGCATACCTCCTTCTCGGCCACCACCCGGAATCCGAAAGGTGGCTTTTCCTGAGATACACCCGTCGCCCGAGAGGACACCCAAAGCCTCCCTCTTGGATACAGGAGAGGGATCTGGACATCGCCCAGGGCAATCAAGATTCCACTCGGCAAACTACGCCACGTCAAGAACCTCAACAGCAGAGTAGTGGGAAAGACCCGGATACCCCTTTCCCACCTACATAGGAAACATAGCCGTTTGGGCCTGTGGAAAAAAAACCCAAAGGCCAAAAAAGGAAGGGCAAAAGGAGGGGTGGGGTAGGAGGGAGGAAGAGGAGGAGGAGAAGGAAAAAGGGGTGGATGGGATAGGGACATGGGGGATGGGGGTTTAATTAGGTTTGGTCAGAGGAAGGAGGACCGGAACCATGTCTAATTCTAGACCAAGAGATTCTTCACCACGCCAAGGAGCTTCCTTGAAGAGAGTACTATGCCAATATTCAAAGTCGAGAACAATGTCCGTTTTGGGCCCTACTTAATACAAGTTGGGTCTACACAGTGATGCATGGAAATGAGTGAGTTACTCAAGTCTCAATATGACTCAGTTTTTTAGCAAGCGCTATCCAACACTGAGAGTCGAAGATCAAAATGAATTTTTTATGAGAGGCCACAGATATTTGTTACACAAGCCTATCTGATGTTGTTATCCTGTACGTCCATATGACTTCAGAACAGGCGACAATTGACGTGCCCATGCACTCTGCCCCGTGGCAGACTTCATGGAACTCCGTGTTATCAAAACTGCAAAGAAGCCCTATCACGAGCCTTTACAATCCTATGGAGAGGGAGCTGGACTCGGGGTCCGGCACACAGTTACTAAAAACGACAGACATAGCCCCACTCCACAAGGGGGGCAGTAAAGCAACAGCAAAAGTAACTACAGACGATTAGCACTAACATTCCCATATTCATGATAATCTTTTAAAGGGTCCTAAGAAGCTATGGTCACCTTCTTCTTCTTCTGTTGACCAGAGTTTGGTAAGATGGGGTAAGGAAGAAGGAATCGGGTGTAAGGATGGTAAGTGTTGGAAAAGGGTGGGAGGGGGGGAGAGAGGTAGGATATAAAAGGTAAGTGCCATACACTTGGTGTAATTTAAAAGTGTATGAGAAATGATAAGATTTTCTTTAAGGGGGTTTAATCTAACCCATCAGTAGTTCATAGATATAAATCAGATATTGATTGGGACATGCACTCTGAATTGGTAGTAATTATACAAGTAGCAATTGCTTTTTCCCTAATTGGGGGCGATGATTTTCTTAGTATACATAGAAGGGTTTGGTGGTACCCAAATTCTTCTTCATCAGGAGGTTGTCTCAATCTTCATGGGTCGATGGTAATCATCTTGTATGACAGACCATCTGGGGGAGAAGTCTTCTTTGAGTCCTGTGAGGGGGAGTATTGATTATATAATCCGTGGTATTCACCACTTGTATCGTCTGATCTCTATCTGGCATGTATTGTTCTTGCATTGATTAGAGGTTGTTTCTTTTTTAGAGTGTTCGAGGCGTACATTTATGGAGTTATATCTTGTGTAGGTGTAAATCTGCCATTTTAACTCTGTCTCTCCTCCTGGTTATCGGTAATATATTGAAGCGAATAAAGAAGCTCTATTTCTGGACCCTTTAGCCGTCGCATGTTGGTTCTTTTGTTGGTAATGACATTGGGACACAAAGGGTATTCGGTATTGGTCTTATTATCATTTATACAGATGTTTTTTGAAGGTTGAGGCTGGATTGAATCGAAAGAGACTTTAAGACCGGTCTTTTGTATGTTGATCTTTTTAGTTATGAGATGTCGTTGTGGAGTAGCCTGTCTAATTCAATATCCCAAGATTTGTTAGGCGTTTCTAATGGCTCCAGGGTACCTCTGATGGAGATACCCCATTTATCTCAATGTTGATGCCAAATCATCCTAATCGTGTACAAGGACCTTTGTTCAGGGTTTAGTCGTAATTCTTCCTTTTCTTTTCCCAAATGGATGTTCGACGAAGTTTTTCCAATATTTCATTTTTTCTAGGACTCTCTCATACTTGTATTTCCTTTTACCAGAGTGTGATGAGACGACATGAATATCCATCATCTGCAAAACTGTTGTCACGCAATTGTATCATTAACCCTTTGGGGAGTTTCAGACGTACTTGTACGGTTTACGACCCAGGGTTTTTGACGTACTAGTATGCCTTAAATTCTTCGCGCCCTCAATCTAGTGAAAGAAGCTGGAGGCTTACATATGAAAGAGAAATGGGATCTATATGGTCAGTGTGCCACAGTAAAAAAAAATACTGATGCACAAGTGCATAATTGAGAAATAATATAAAAAAAAAACTTAGACTGTGTTTTGGTTATAACTGTGCACTTTGCACTGTATTTTCGTATGGTTTTATTGTTGTATTCTAGTTTCATGGTCTCATTTTTTAAAATGGAAGAAATGTACAGAAAATAATTGGGATGATTTTGACTGGGTTTTACAAATGAAAGTACCTTGAAATTGAGCTCAATGTAGCAGTAATGATCGATTTTTATCCAAGTTCAAGTAAACAAATCATGCAAGCGTCCAATACAATCAATGTGTGGGCTAAATATTCTTTCACAAGTGCGGGATATTATTTATACCATTTCTACATAATGCAGAGTCTGCATAACAGTAAATCTTCTATTTTTTGTAAGAATAAAAATTCAAAAGTGGAAAGCTAGAAATATAGAGGGGCCTGGGGTATGTGACTAACAAACAAGAACTTCTTATTTTAGTGCCAGGTATGTCTTTCGTGTTATTCTGGATCCTATTCGGAAATTGGCCATTCTTTTGAAAAGAAGTGTGAAAATGGCAATATTGCTAAAATTTGACACTTCATTGGATGTTAAAATTGGTAAATGGGTGGTTATTTTTTCTTGGTAACCTTCCATTCGTTAAGAATAAATGGAGTTCTATCGAATTTTAGTTATGATTTTTGTCGACTAATACACTGATTTGCCGAAAATAGGGCTCAAAGTGGGCATAAATCACCGAATGGTCGTAAAACATTCGGCGGAGACCGTTTAAACTCGCAAAGCATAATTCCTTAAGTTGTTCCATCAAATCTTTCATATTTTGGTGTCATTATGATCGGTGTTTAGTATTCTCTATCTTTTCAAAGAATTTTTTTTTTTTTTTTGAAAATTTTGGCCGGACCCTGAAATACATGTCTCTGAGGGGCACTGTCGACCCCAAAGGGTTAATACTCTGGTTGAGGTAAGGTCATTCACATAAATGTTGAAACAGAAGTGGACCGAGACAAGAAAAACCTTGTGGTGGGACACAGCTGTTCGGTATAAAAAGGCTCTGCGGGATTGCCATGAAAGGTGGGAATGATTTTCTTTGGGTTAAGAATCTATTTATTACTCTGAGGAAAAGGTCCAGTTTTGGTTGTGGTAGGTCAATGAGTTTGTAGATAAGGCCATCATGCATTAGTTTCCAAATGCTTTATGGAACATCTTGGTGGCACATTAAGGCAAGATTCCCTTATGCTTTAGACTTGCTACAGTTATCGAAAAATTCACATTTATTGCACATGATTGGTCCTCTATGTGTTCTAAAGCCAAATTGTTTTTTCAGTAAAGAAAAAAGTGATTAAACTCCAGCGCGACTAGTGTGTCAGCGTTGCCTCGTTTTGTGCTCGGGGGTTTTCTCGAGTTTTCAGGTTCGCTCTTAAGTGCTAGAAACTTTAATTTGTGTCATCAATCCTATACGTACATCCTCTAGCGCCTGGAACCAATTTGGGCGGTAGAAAACATTATATACTGAGTCAAAAAGGGAATTAGTGTACACTATCTAGCAGAGTGTACTGCCAGAGGGGAGTCATAGGCCTGTGTCCGTCTGTGAAAAAAAAAAAAATAATAATTAACTTTTCGTGTCAGTGAATGAATCGTCTCCCTGATAACATTGAGTATAATTAGTGTATAGTGTATTACTACAGTGGCTCCTAGTATATTGATGATAAAGGCAAAAGTGTATTTGAAACAGGTGATTTGTAAATGAAGTGATAAGCTTATAGAGGCAGGTGCAAGAAGTCGCCAGGAAAACTTACCACACGGTCAGCCTGGTTTTAAATATTCTTCCTGGCCCTGGTAGTGTACTCGCATATAATTCTAGCGGATACCAGTGAATGCAGTATACTGTGTCTAACCAATGTAGTAGCACTAACCAGTATTATAAGGGGACTTAGTGAGAGAGGACTTGCATTAGTGGTTCTTTTTTCTTGAAATACCAGACGATATACTGTTGAATTTTCATTTTAATAACCTCGTAGTTACCAGCGGTCGCAATATACACAACGAGAAGCTATTATTACTACAAAAAAGCCGTCTTCCTCCTAAATTTCCACAGTCAACTATAGTGAAAATTATAGCATTTATTGTGGTTGGAGACGGAAAAATAAAAATATTAGATAAAGGTAGATACTGCGATTGTTAAATCAAGGGTGGGAGGTCGACCGTTCATCTTTGTACGGAGCTGCCGGCAGCAGCAGTCACCGGTTTCTTCAACACGCAAGTTATACTTTTGTTTCATTCATATCACTTATTACTTCGGGTAGTAATTCCAGTAGATCCTTATGGGTTTGATAGCCCAAATCACGAACTAGTATGTTTTAAATAAGCGACCCATGATTCAGATCAGATCGCTGGTCTCCGAAACCTTGACTGGTCCGACATTGGGTATGGTCAGAACCCTTGATGGTCCGAAAACCCCTTGACTGGTTCCGAACCTTGGACTTGGTTTCAAAACGGTTTGTTGGACATTAAAGCAGACTGTATAAGGATGGGGTTGTAGGCGACCTTATAAACACAAACATGAAATATAATATCAGGAAGTGCACGCGTTAGAGACTTAGTCCATATATACTCAAAAACAAGTTATGATACCAGAATTCAAATTGCTAGTGCTTCTTTTACGAGGTTATTATAGAATATCAAAAGGTTGCTAGTAGAATTGCAGTAATCAACCATTCAAATCATTATGAAGCTGTGTGTAGTCTGTGGTCAGTCCACAAACGGGGCTCACATGGGTTTTTAATTGTCATTTTTGTGGATTTTGGTTGTCACGCCCTTGTGCAGTATCAATGATTACTAGCTACGAGCAGTGTTAAAACAGGGAAGTGTTTTTGGGTTTGCCAAATGAGATAAATCTGTGGACTAAAATCACAAAAAGGCTATTAAAAGAGGGACAACTCCAAAGCTGCTTTCAAAGAATACCTGGAAGTCTTTCTACATCAGATGGGAACATAAAACGTCTGGGTTTGAATGGTACTGCCCTTCATACTGGCCATGTAGTCAGAAACTGCTAAGGCTGGAAGATGAAGTCCTGGTAGTCAAGTAAATGTGGGGCTGATAGTGCTGCCTGGGAGGGACAGTAATGGTGAAGCTGTAGGTGCCTGTTATGGAGACAGTAATGGTGAAGCTGGAGGGTTGCTATCCTGGGAGGACAGTAATGGGGATGAGCTGGAGATGCTGTCCGGGGAGACAGTAATGGAGAAGCTGGAAGTTATTTGTCCAGGTAGTCGGGAATTATAACGAAGGAAGCGATACATATAAATGACTCATAGGGGACAAGGCAAGCATTGTAGGGAAACCAAGTGTAGTCAAAGCATAAGATTAAAACCAATATGCTAACTAGAAATACGCAGGGAAATTGCAAAACAGAGGAGAATTCCACTAGCAATAGTGAGGATTATTACCAAAAACAACTGAGTGGGAGCTCCATTGTTGTTGCTAGGGAGGATAGAAGGTAGACAGGGAAACATGCAAAAACAGGGAATCCAGTTCACAGAAACCCAAGGCAAACGGAAACCAAGCCTGTGCACATACTATGCCCTTGGTATCTGCTGGCATGGGAAATCTGAGAAGGAAAAAACAGAAGGGACGTGCAACTATGACACCCTAAGAAACATGCAATGCCATATGAAAACAGGAAAATGCAAACTCCCTTACTGTAGCTTTTTCACCATGATCTGTGTACCTCTCATACAGGAAGACTGTGCTATAAACTTAATTGCCAGGCAGACCATCTAAGGGGACAAAAGATACAAACATCCAGGCCTTGGGAAAACTGGGTAGCCCACAGCCACTCAAGAGGAAGAGTTTTTTAGTGCCAGGAAGGAAAAAAAACTGGAGGAAATGGCAGCAGAAATCGCTACTCCATAATCCTTAGTATTTTCTGGAGTGGGAACCACAGTCGATGGCGCCCTCACTCAAACAAACAGATACAGATACTAATGGCCGAAAAAAAAAAAAAATAAACCCCCCCCCCAGTACCAACAATACCACCAGTCCGCTTAACATTCTTCTTTGCAAACATACTGGGTCTAAAGCAGCAAAAAACACAAAATACCTTTCATACAGTGACCTGCTTGCAGAGGCAAGTGGGCAATGTTCGCGGCTTTCACTGAGCTCACATATAGGATACTTGGAAACGAAATATGGATCCAGGTTTACATACCCTATAAGATGTGACAGAGTGAAACAGGAAAACAAAAGGGGGGTTGGGGGGTGGTTGGCTGTACTAATTGCAGAGTCACTTGTTTGCACAGAACTGCTTAATGCCTCAAAATGATGCAGTGGAAGTTTTCAGCAGTAAAGGTTCGAGAACCGAAACCTAGTTCCCATTGTGGTAGTCACAAGCCTCGGACCGGATCGCCAAATCCCAGCAATTCAGGAACAGCTGTTAAAAATTGACCACTGTTATGGAAAATCTTCCAGATCCAGCACCCCAACATCTTGCTCCTGGGGGATTTCAACTTGAGGCACCTAAAATGGATGGAATATAAGCAAAATATTATTGTTGCAGTAATAACCAGGAGGCAGACTGACCGAAAAACTCACACTCACACGAGCTTTATTTAAAATCTCTGCAAAAAATTCAATTTAAACCAGCAAATACTAGAGCCTATTAGACTGGAGAATACACTAGACCTCATCTTCACTACAATTGATGATTTGATAAGAAATGTCACATTCAAAAAACAATTATACTCAGGTTCAATCATAACTGAGGTTCAGACCATGTATGCGTGGACCCCAGGACCGACATAATGAGACTAGTCACGAGGGAGCATTCACCAAATTCAACTTCAATAACCAAACAATAAAGTGGGGACCAAGTAAACCATAGTCTCCTAACCGATATAAGCTGGAAAGATATTACTAAGAACACAGACCCCAATTATGCCTATGAACAGATTAACTCGGTGGCACTCGCTATGTATGCACGGCTAATTCCTCTAAGAAAAAAAGGAGGAGTAGATGTTTTATAAATAGAAAGAGACAGGCGCTCCTTTTACAGGCGACGAAAAAAGTATAAACAGAAGCGGCTTAAAAGAGGGTCAATATATTGAAATGCCGTAGGGAGACACTGGTCAGAGAAATAGCAAGCATCGAACTTAAAGCTATAATGAATCCTTTAAGGAGTCAGGAATCGGGGAAGAACTAAAAGCCATTTGAAATCGAAAGAAAACCCAAAGTATTTCTTCTCTATGCCAATCAAAATCCGAGAACAACGTCCATTTATTGGGCCCCTACTTAAAACAAGATGTGGTCCCTAACACAGATGACAGCAAGGAAATGATGTGAGCTTCTCAAGTTCCCAATGTAACTCAGTTTTTAGCAGCCGCTATACCGATGTGAGTCGATGATCAAAATGAATTTTTTATTACGGTAGCCACAAAAATTTGATTAACACAAGCCTATCCGATGTTAACCTGACGCCAAATGAATTTCGAACAGGCCGACTAAATGACATGCCCTGCACTCTGCCCCAGGGCCAGTGACTCATGGAACTCAGTGTTCATCAAGAACTACAAGAAACCCCTATCACGTGCCTTTTCCATCCTATGGAGAGGGAGCTTAGAACGGGGGTCGTCCCACAGTTACTAAAAACAACAAGGACCCCACTCTCACAAAAGGGGAGACTTGTTGTTAAAGCAAAAGCAAAAAGAACTACAGACCAATAGCACTAACATCATATATCATAAAAATCTGTTGAAAGGGTCCTAAGAAGCAGATCACCACCCAATTCTAGTAAACCTTAGTAAACAAACCAGGGCAACATGGGTTTTAGAACAGGTCGCTCCTGTCTGTCTCAACTATTGGAGTCACTTACGACAAGGTCCTAAACTGCACTAAGAAGACAAAAAGAAGGCAGATGTAATATATACAGACTTTGCAAAAGCCTTTGAACAAGTGTGACCATGGCGTAATAGCGCACATTAGGCGTGCTTATAAGGGATAATATCAGGGAAAAAGTCGCGGTCGATGGATCTAAATTTCTCTCTAACAGAAACACAGTGAGTAGTCGTCAACAGAGTAAAGCCGAGGCAGCCTACGGTTGAAAAGCTCTGTTCCTCAAGGCTCTGTACTCGCTCCCAACTTGTTCCTTCATACTCATATCGACATGACTAGGATGTCTGCCACAGCACGTGTCTTCCTTTGCAGATGACACACGAATTGCATGGACATGTCTTCATTGGGACTCTGCAAGCTCCAGGCAGACATCAACCAAATCTTTCTGTGGGCTGCAGAAAAACAATATGAAGTTCAAGATGAGAAAATGTCAAATTACTCAGATATGGTAAACATGAGGAAATTAAAGATTCATCAGAGTACAAAAACAAATTCTGGCCACAAAATAGAGCGAAAACACCAAACGTCAAAGACCTGGGAGAAGTGATCATGTCGGTGGATCTCTCCTTCAAGGACTATAACATTGTATCAATCGCATCTGCTAGAAAATGACAGGATGGATAATGAGAAACTTATAAACTAGGGTGGCCAAGCCCATATGACACTCTTCAGGTCACTTGTTCTATCTAGCGGAATATTGCTGCACATAACGCAGGCACCTTTCAAGGCAGGTGAAATTGCCTCCGACTAGAAAATTGTACAGAGAACTTTCCGGCGCGCTTTAACGGAGGTATAAACTCCTCAATTATGAGAGTGCTTGAGGTCCTAAACTGTATTCCCTGGAACGCAGGGAGGAGTGATTACATGATTATATTCATTCTGACGAAATCCTAGTGGGAATAGTAACCGAACTTGCACACGAAAATCACTCTCTAACGAAAGCAAAAGAGACTTGGCAGACGATGCACCATCCACCCAATGAAAAAGCAGGGGTGTCACTAGCCGTTAAGAGTCCATACATTAAGTGTCAGGGGCCCGAGTAATGTTCGACTGCCTCCTGCACACATAAGGGGTATTACCATCAGAAACCACTGGCTTGGCAGTCTTCAAGCTGGCACGGGGGGGCAAGCACCTAATAAGTCAGTTCCTGATCAGCCGGGCTGTGGCTGTACGTTGGTTTGCGTGCAGCCAGGCAGCAACAGCCTGGTTGATCAGGCTCTTGTCACAGGAGGAGCCTGGTCACAGGACCGGGCCCGCGGGGGCGTGACCCCCGGAACTTTCTCCAGGTTAAATCCTGGTAATTCCAGAGGGCAACGGCTCAATTGCGCATTCTTCCAATAACCTGGCTCTCTCTAGAATATGTTATAAGTTCTAGTAAGCGGGTTGGTTATCTTCAAGAGTTAAGTATGATGGAAGGTAGTGGTTGTAGATCTTGCAAGTTCTCATCTCTCCATTCATTTTAAACCGAATAATTATTATTTGTTTAAATTGACGACTGTTTTGGCATGGGAGAGAATTTTCTCCCATACTTCACCAGCGATTAGCCTGGTCCTCGTGGATGTCGTCAAGTTTAATTTCAAAATCTCATTATCCTCATCAGTGACGGTATGAACTAGGTTGTTAGGAGCCCTTGTGCTTTGCCCCTAAATTTGTGGATCTTACTCCAAAATTTTGCTGAGTTCACTTGTATGATTAGCTTGAAGAACTAGCAAAATTTCCATAAGTCCCCGTTTTGATGACTAATCATATTAATTAAATTCTGGCCTTTAATTGTGCAGTGTAGCTGCTGGCTTGGGTTGTCGCGTTTGAGATTGCCTTCGTCTTTCTGCTTGATAATTTTTAAATTCTCCTCTAATTTCCTTGGTATGGTTTATATTGTTGGTTAATCTTTGTGGAAACTAATGACATGTTGCATTAGTAGCTTCAATTATTGATTATGGCAGGGTACCTGATTGCATCAGCAAATTGCAGTGGAATGTGATTTTCAATGGTCACAATTTCATCGTCACCAGATATGCCCTGAAGGGTCAAATCCTAGGGTGTTAAGATTGGGTTTAGGGTTACAGAGTATTCTAAATGGAGAAGTTTTTGTAGTTGTATATAACAGGGATATGGTCAGATCCTTACATTTCCCCAGGAGATATACGGACAGTGAAAGATGTAAGTTCTCTGTTTGTCAGTAATAATATCTGGTGTCACTGGATGAGTCCTATATGTTCGATTTGAAGAATGTGCACCTTGAATTGACAAGTTTCTAGCTGTCATGATATTAATGAGTTGTTTTCCTTTTAAAGTCACCCAGTGGAATACCAGCTCCACAGTTTTGATGAGGGCAGGTGGTGATGAGCATTAAAAATCTCCGCTAGAATTGTTGGAATATTTCTGCTTATATCCTATGTAGAGGTATTGACTCTATATTTTGTTGTCTCGGGGGGAAAAAGTATCAGTTACAATCATAGTTGTCGGGTGTTTAGTGCTGGGAAATTTATACCCATGTGTGGTGGTCCCAATGGAAACACGGTCGGACTGCATTTGGAGAGAAACTGTTTATGAGGTGACAGTCAGCGGCCTGCACAGCATTAGCAAAGTAATCAACCATAGAGTCATGACCAAATATTTTGTGGAAGATAGAGGCAAAATCATTAATAGCAAGGAGAAAAATTATTATTATAATCAAAAAGAAGCGCTATGCACAAGGGCTATGACAGCGCTGCAGGGTAGGGAAGGAATGAGGGATATTGGGATGGCAGAAAGGGGAGGAGGGCTGTCAAGTAGGTTACAGTAATCAGCGTGGGGGCAGGGGGATCGTACGGGGGGTAGTGGGTAGCAAGAGATTGAAGTAGAAAGGGCTGTCAGGTATCAGAATTTGTGTTGTGTAAGTAAGTCAGTAGTTGTCAAAAAGTCAATGAGAGAGTCCGGATGAAAGGTGGATCCATCAGCTGAGAAGGGAAGATAAAGGAGAGGAGTGGAGCGAAGGACGACGACGGAGGTAAAGTTTTTCGTGCTCGTGCTTAAAGTGGGTCAAGTCCACAGATGTGGTCTGACTGATAATGGGGCTTGGCACTTCTCCCAGAGAGAGCAGTGCTCTCTCATGAGATTCATGAGTAAGATGAGTATGCGGCCAATAGCAAATATGGAGAGGAGTGTAGTCTCCCAAGCTCGATCACTGGTGATAAGAAGTCGGCCCAGTACCTATACTGGTTTAATAGATTGAAGTTTGTTTGCGAGCCTAGTTAGACCAACGAGTGTGCCACGGGTTGTGAAGGTGGAGAAGATATGGCAGCAAATAGTCCGTAAATGGTATATCTCTACATGAAACTGGTTTGGTCATGTATGTACTGTGGACCGCGCAAGCAGTGTCTATGCCTGTTCATTGCCTGTAATGTCACATGACAGGGTACCAACAAAAAACAAATATCTTCATGCTTGGTTAAAAGATGCGGTTGGTAAGCAAAAGTGGATACGGCAGGACTAAGGGGTGAGGGGTATCAAATTTCTGTAATAGCCTGGTTTAAAGCCACTAAGGGGGTCTGCTGAGACAACCACAAATGATGTCACAGCGTAGATAGCAATTCAGATATGTGCTGCGGGATGGCATACAATTCAGCAGTAAAAAATACTAGCCGAAGATAGTAAATGCTCTAGTATGACGATGTCTGGCAAAATCACCTGCTTTGCGACCTCTTTTCTGCCCTGATCCTGCGAAAAAGCGAAAATATTCCTACGCCGTCAGGAAGTTAGAAGACTTAGAACCATTCTGTGTAGTCAGCAATTGGCAATGAGGAAAGAGAGTGAAAAGTGGTCAAGAAAAAAAGACCGAGCGAAAGCGACCGTAGACAGTTGGGCTTTCGAGCAAGGGAGAGAGAAAGAACAGGACTCGAACAGCTGGATCTTCCCAGGGGGGGTAGGGGAAAAAAGGAAAGAAAAGGTGAGATGTACATGAACATAGAAAGGTGGTTAACTGAAGGAAGACAAGAGCGGAATGAAAGCGAAGAGAGAAGGGACGGACGTGAAACAGGGGCGGCGAACAAATAAGAATGTCTACTATATCAGGTGACCATTCTAAAAATGGAAGGATTAGAGAATCATGAGTGCTCGTACCTCGTAGCGAAGGCAATGGGCATCACGCGATCAGTAAGGATGGAACGTTCACTTTGCATAGAGGCTCTTGGAAGGGGAAGAAGCGAAAAGCACCAAGCATAAACGTAATCCTTGGTGTGAACGGCGTTAAGGCTAGATGAGAGTAGCAGGTGATGCCGTGAATATGATTGGCGTCACAATAATCAAGTTTCGATAAAATAAGGGTGGAATGTAGCGGGGGTTCGACGTTCAGCTCCCCATGGAAAGGATGAATGAGGCAAGGGTTTTAAGAAGGTTCAAGCTGGCTGTGACAAGTTGCCTTCAGAGAGGGTAATGTGAGGTTTCCAGGCATAACCTACGTTCAAAAGGGAGGCCCAGAAACTTGACTTGTATCACGTTCAGGGATACGGGAAGCCATAGAGGTGCCAAAGGAGATCTGTGATGAAAAGAGTCTAGTGAAAGTTTATTTGTGCGGTTTCTGTGCTGGAAAAATTAAACCCAAGTGTGGTGGGCCAATTGGAAAACACGGTCGACTGCATGCTGGATAGAAACTGTAATGAGGTGCCAGTCAGTCAGCGTCTGACTCAGGCAATAGCGAAGTCATCATATAGAGTGATGACCAATTATTTGATGGAGACTAGAGGCCAAAATCATTAATAGCAAGGAGAAGGAGAAAAAAGCGTTGCGGTCAGATCACATCCCTGGGGGACACCTTCAGACTTGATAAAGTCAGGGGAGAGCCATTTATTAACCCAAACACGGAAAATGCCATGTCAGTTAAAAAGTTCTCATGGAGGTGGTTGATTGCCTCGTTGGCCTATGGAGTGGGCTTGGGCTAAAATATTATACCTCCAAGTTGTGTTCATATGCTTTCAAGGTCAAAAAAATATGGCAATTAACTAGTGAGTTTTCATCAAAAAAGGCATTGCGAACATACGTATCCAGCGCGTAAGGGGTCTATGGTTTAGAACGTCCCTTCCAGAAATCCATATTGAACGAGTGGAGTGGACTGTGTTGTGTGTCTCTAAATACCACACTATACGTCTATTTACTAAGCATTCATCACTTTGCAAACTGCAAAACTTGGTTAGAGTAATGGGACAAATAGTGGAAGGTTTCAAGTCCCGTAGTGCCTGGTGCGGATAAGGTGGAGAACAATTGCGGATTTCCACTGCTATGAGAACTCCTTTGTGGGACCAAAATAAGATTGTAAAGCGTAATATGAACTGCAAGGGCTGATGATGGTAAATGTTTGTAGCATACGAATGTGTATGCTCGTCGTGCCAGCTGCGATGATCGGCAAGTGAGGTGTGTTGCTCCAGTTCTTGAAGTGTGTAAAAAGGACATTTACTGTTCTTCTCTGAGAGAAGAAAAGTCCAAGGGTGCTATATCTGGCAGTCTTTGAGAAAGAAATAGGGGCATTTGATTGGAGTCCCTGAGAAATACGGACCAGATAGAATGCCAATTTCATTGGCAACATTTGTGGGTTTGCTATATAACACAGGCAACCTGCAGAACAGGGAGCCGGGTCAGGGGAATAATTACACTCAGTTTTCGTACTTTTTTCCAGCCTTCCATCATATAGAGGAAGCAGAGGTGATGGTTTGGAGGCATAATCTCGCCAGCATGTGTGTTTAGCGTCACGGGTGACTTCGGGCGAGCATCGCACACTTCTGCTTAAAATCAAGAAGTCTCTCTGTGGTTCTATTTTACAGGTACCTGCCCATGGCAGCGCGTTTTCAAACGTACTGAACGAGCACATGCAGAGACACCAAAGGCCTGCATTTCTGAGAATGCAGCCCGAAGTTTAGGGTATAGAATGAGAAGCTGTGTGGTTAAAACAGGAGGATTGAGGAGAAGTGCAAAAGCTCATCGATCGCAGTGAAGGAAACGGGTGCGCTGTGAAGAAAGGGAGTTGTGCAGATGGAGCAGAGGAGAGAGAAGGAGTGGAGGGTGGATCAATTGATCATTGATGTTTGGTCTTGTAATATTTCAGAAGATTGCTTCCAGTGTTTCAGAATTCAGAGAGTCGTAGTGGGAGACACAATATTGGAAATGGTAGGGGGAGGATTGAGTAAAGATTGGAACTGTATTGGACTCTACCAAGGTTAGGGGGGGCGAAAGGGTGGAGGGAAAATAGAGAGCGTGGAAGGGACAGAAAGGCAGAACCCTGTGTACCTGTGGCAGAAGAGGAAGAGAACTTGGAGGGAATAGGGGAGAGGTACAGTTCGAGGAGGAGGGTGACTTACACTTGTAACAGAGCCAGTGAGAGGGGGAGAGAGGAAACGTACAGGAGACAGGGAAGGTAAAATGAGGAGTGGAAAGTTGGGTAGGAAGTTTTAACGAAACTTTTTTAGACTTTTGAGAAGTTAGAGGAGGATACGATTGGGGGTAGGTGATCATAACGAGATCTCGTCGCTACTTAGGCTTGTGAGAGAGTAACACGAAGACGAAAGCCCCCCCGAGAATCAGACTGAGGGCGTTGAAGTTAGGATGTCTGAGACGAGGACAGCAAAAGATAAGATACAGGTGTAATAGGGAAGAGGGTAACCACGAGGGGATGCAGATGATGGTGATACCAGAAGTGGGGGACGTTTTGAAAACGGGAATAAGAACACGAGGTTTAGTCTCATTGGAGGCAGAGATGAGAAAACTGCCATTGGAAGAGGGAGACCTTCTGCCTCTTGAGCCCCCTCCCCACCCGGGTAACGGGATTCCCTACTCGTTTAAGTAGACTTGACATATGGCGAGAGTACGAAGGTGAGCCTCATGACAGTTATGGCAAGAGTGAGTCGATTGCAAGACATATTAGAATGGTCATCTGGCACCACAGACTGGGCATTCGGCAATTGATCTGCAATATTTCCCTGGATGGCCAAATCGCAGCAATTCTACACTGTTGCGGTGTTCGGTCACACTTTCAAACCTTGTTAACCGATGGTCTGCTACATAAAATAAGGATGGGAGTTCCGGCTGTCAAAAAGTTAAACAAGCCACATTGCTAGGGTATCGTCTCGCCATGGGAAGGAAGAAACGTAAGTGTCTATCTTGAGGATTGGGGATCTTGATGTTCCAGCTGTTCAAGAATGTACAGTGCCACATGTCTGGAATTTTTGTTGAATTATGGTTGGGCAGAATGACGGTACCACTACAAGAATTGAGGGAATGATGTTTTTCAATAGTGACAGGAACAGTATCGATATGGGAAAGACGAGAAAGTACTCAAGCCTGGGTATAGCATTCTGTTCGGGGTGATGATGTGCGTACCACTCTTAAGAGCATGAAAGAAATATCTTTACCAACATGGCGTAGGAGTCCTTGCCAGTACTGTGGTCAGTAAGATAGGCAGTAGAGGAAGTCGGTCGTAAAGTGGAGGAAATAGAATATTTAGTCATTGTGCAGTCTGAAACTGAGCTTGGAAAGGTAGTGAAGGATGTGTCGATCTTTTCTGAGGGAAGAACGAGAAAGGTGGTGAAGTATCATCAGCAGGTAATTGTCGTATGGCGTTTAGGTGTGGGACCGAGTTGTCGATGTGGAATGGGTCGGCGAATTTGAAAATTGCCGCACCGTAGAGGGAGAGGCCGGAAGTTATAGGTCAGCGGAAGAGCAAAGGTTAGGATAATAGAAGGAGTTCAGTCGAGGCCTCAGTCACGAAGTGGGTGAGGAAACAGCACCGGCAAGAGGTTCTGAGGATGAGGAGTGTCTCGAAGAGTGGTCCAAGACAAGGCAGGGTAGGATCGGGTGTGCCGGTATCATAGAAGGGGCACGGGGGTGGTAGCAGGTTCATGGACTAGGGCTTGCCATGGTTAGGTTACTTGTTTCTTTTTGTTTTTAAGAAGAAAAGAAAGAAGGAATATAAAATGAATAAATAAAAAATGAATAAAAAAAGGGGGGACGGGGAGGGATAGTTGTAGGAAGAATGACAGGGCTCAGAAATCTCCCTCCGTGCCCCCCAAGAGTGACCTCAGCACCGAATGTAGCATAGATAGCAGGCATGGGACCCGTGCCCATACCCTACCATAAATGCCAGTTAACCGGCAATCCGGGTTAGAACCTCACATCTGCGAGCTTACTCTTTTGGAACAAATGACGAGGGCGGGCTGGAAATCACCCACAAAGCATACCTCCTTCTCGGCCACCACCCGGAATCCGAAAGGTGGCTTTTCCTGAGATACACCCGTCGCCCGAGAGGACACCCAAAGCCTCCCTCTTGGATACAGGAGAGGGATCTGGACATCGCCCAGGGCAATCAAGATTCCACTCGGCAAACTACGCCACGTCAAGAACCTCAACAGCAGAGTAGTGGGAAAGACCCGGATACCCCTTTCCCACCTACATAGGAAACATAGCCGTTTGGGCCTGTGGAAAAAAAACCCAAAGGCCAAAAAAGGAAGGGCAAAAGGAGGGGTGGGGTAGGAGGGAGGAAGAGGAGGAGGAGAAGGAAAAAGGGGTGGATGGGATAGGGACATGGGGGATGGGGGTTTAATTAGGTTTGGTCAGAGGAAGGAGGACCGGAACCATGTCTAATTCTAGACCAAGAGATTCTTCACCACGCCAAGGAGCTTCCTTGAAGAGAGTACTATGCCAATATTCAAAGTCGAGAACAATGTCCGTTTTGGGCCCTACTTAATACAAGTTGGGTCTACACAGTGATGCATGGAAATGAGTGAGTTACTCAAGTCTCAATATGACTCAGTTTTTTAGCAAGCGCTATCCAACACTGAGAGTCGAAGATCAAAATGAATTTTTTATGAGAGGCCACAGATATTTGTTACACAAGCCTATCTGATGTTGTTATCCTGTACGTCCATATGACTTCAGAACAGGCGACAATTGACGTGCCCATGCACTCTGCCCCGTGGCAGACTTCATGGAACTCCGTGTTATCAAAACTGCAAAGAAGCCCTATCACGAGCCTTTACAATCCTATGGAGAGGGAGCTGGACTCGGGGTCCGGCACACAGTTACTAAAAACGACAGACATAGCCCCACTCCACAAGGGGGGCAGTAAAGCAACAGCAAAAGTAACTACAGACGATTAGCACTAACATTCCCATATTCATGATAATCTTTTAAAGGGTCCTAAGAAGCTATGGTCACCTTCTTCTTCTTCTGTTGACCAGAGTTTGGTAAGATGGGGTAAGGAAGAAGGAATCGGGTGTAAGGATGGTAAGTGTTGGAAAAGGGTGGGAGGGGGGGAGAGAGGTAGGATATAAAAGGTAAGTGCCATACACTTGGTGTAATTTAAAAGTGTATGAGAAATGATAAGATTTTCTTTAAGGGGGTTTAATCTAACCCATCAGTAGTTCATAGATATAAATCAGATATTGATTGGGACATGCACTCTGAATTGGTAGTAATTATACAAGTAGCAATTGCTTTTTCCCTAATTGGGGGCGATTGATTTTCTTAGTTATACATAGAAGGGTTTGGTGGTACCCAAATTCTTCTTCATCAGGAGGTTGTCTCAATCTTCATGGGTCGATGGTAATCATCTTGTATGACAGACCATCTGGGGGAGAAGTCTTCTTTGAGTCCTGTGAGGGAGAGTATTGATTATATAATCCGTGGTATTCACCACTTGTATCGTCTGATCTCTATCTGGCATGTATTGTTCTTGCATTGATTAGAGGTTGTTTCTTTTTTAGAGTGTTCGAGGCGTACATTTATGGAGTTATATCTTGTGTAGGTGTAAATCTGCCATTTTAACTCTGTCTCTCCTCCTGGTTATCGGTAATATATTGAAGCGAATAAAGAAGCTCTATTTCTGGACCCTTTAGCCGTCGCATGTTGGTTCTTTTGTTGGTAATGACATTGGGACACAAAGGGTATTCGGTATTGGTCTTATTATCATTTATACAGATGTTTTTTGAAGGTTGAGGCTGGATTGAATCGAAAGAGACTTTAAGACCGGTCTTTTGTATGTTGATCTTTTTAGTTATGAGATGTCGTTGTGGAGTAGCCTGTCTAATTCAATATCCCAAGATTTGTTAGGCGTTTCTAATGGCTCCAGGGTACCTCTGATGGAGATACCCCATTTATCTCAATGTTGATGCCAAATCATCCTAATCGTGTACAAGGACCTTTGTTCAGGGTTTAGTCGTAATTCTTCCTTTTCTTTTCCCAAATGGATGTTCGACGAAGTTTTTCCAATATTTCATTTTTTCTAGGACTCTCTCATACTTGTATTTCCTTTTACCAGAGTGTGATGAGACGACATGAATATCCATCATCTGCAAAACTGTTGTCACGCAATTGTATCATTAACCCTTTGGGGAGTTTCAGACGTACTTGTACGGTTTACGACCCAGGGTTTTTGACGTACTAGTATGCCTTAAATTCTTCGCGCCCTCAATCTAGTGAAAGAAGCTGGAGGCTTACATATGAAAGAGAAATGGGATCTATATGGTCAGTGTGCCACAGTAAAAAAAAATACTGATGCACAAGTGCATAATTGAGAAATAATATAAAAAAAAAACTTAGACTGTGTTTTGGTTATAACTGTGCACTTTGCACTGTATTTTCGTATGGTTTTATTGTTGTATTCTAGTTTCATGGTCTCATTTTTTAAAATGGAAGAAATGTACAGAAAATAATTGGGATGATTTTGACTGGGTTTTACAAATGAAAGTACCTTGAAATTGAGCTCAATGTAGCAGTAATGATCGATTTTTATCCAAGTTCAAGTAAACAAATCATGCAAGCGTCCAATACAATCAATGTGTGGGCTAAATATTCTTTCACAAGTGCGGGATATTATTTATACCATTTCTACATAATGCAGAGTCTGCATAACAGTAAATCTTCTATTTTTTGTAAGAATAAAAATTCAAAAGTGGAAAGCTAGAAATATAGAGGGGCCTGGGGTATGTGACTAACAAACAAGAACTTCTTATTTTAGTGCCAGGTATGTCTTTCGTGTTATTCTGGATCCTATTCGGAAATTGGCCATTCTTTTGAAAAGAAGTGTGAAAATGGCAATATTGCTAAAATTTGACACTTCATTGGATGTTAAAATTGGTAAATGGGTGGTTATTTTTTCTTGGTAACCTTCCATTCGTTAAGAATAAATGGAGTTCTATCGAATTTTAGTTATGATTTTTGTCGACTAATACACTGATTTGCCGAAAATAGGGCTCAAAGTGGGCATAAATCACCGAATGGTCGTAAAACATTCGGCGGAGACCGTTTAAACTCGCAAAGCATAATTCCTTAAGTTGTTCCATCAAATCTTTCATATTTTGGTGTCATTATGATCGGTGTTTAGTATTCTCTATCTTTTCAAAGAATTTTTTTTTTTTTTTTGAAAATTTTGGCCGGACCCTGAAATACATGTCTCTGAGGGGCACTGTCGACCCCAAAGGGTTAATACTCTGGTTGAGGTAAGGTCATTCACATAAATGTTGAAACAGAAGTGGACCGAGACAAGAAAAACCTTGTGGTGGGACACAGCTGTTCGGTATAAAAAGGCTCTGCGGGATTGCCATGAAAGGTGGGAATGATTTTCTTTGGGTTAAGAATCTATTTATTACTCTGAGGAAAAGGTCCAGTTTTGGTTGTGGTAGGTCAATGAGTTTGTAGATAAGGCCATCATGCATTAGTTTCCAAATGCTTTATGGAACATCTTGGTGGCACATTAAGGCAAGATTCCCTTATGCTTTAGACTTGCTACAGTTATCGAAAAATTCACATTTATTGCACATGATTGGTCCTCTATGTGTTCTAAAGCCAAATTGTTTTTTCAGTAAAGAAAAAAGTGATTAAACTCCAGCGCGACTAGTGTGTCAGCGTTGCCTCGTTTTGTGCTCGGGGGTTTTCTCGAGTTTTCAGGTTCGCTCTTAAGTGCTAGAAACTTTAATTTGTGTCATCAATCCTATACGTACATCCTCTAGCGCCTGGAACCAATTTGGGCGGTAGAAAACATTATATACTGAGTCAAAAAGGGAATTAGTGTACACTATCTAGCAGAGTGTACTGCCAGAGGGGAGTCATAGGCCTGTGTCCGTCTGTGAAAAAAAAAAAAATAATAATTAACTTTTCGTGTCAGTGAATGAATCGTCTCCCTGATAACATTGAGTATAATTAGTGTATAGTGTATTACTACAGTGGCTCCTAGTATATTGATGATAAAGGCAAAAGTGTATTTGAAACAGGTGATTTGTAAATGAAGTGATAAGCTTATAGAGGCAGGTGCAAGAAGTCGCCAGGAAAACTTACCACACGGTCAGCCTGGTTTTAAATATTCTTCCTGGCCCTGGTAGTGTACTCGCATATAATTCTAGCGGATACCAGTGAATGCAGTATACTGTGTCTAACCAATGTAGTAGCACTAACCAGTATTATAAGGGGACTTAGTGAGAGAGGACTTGGGTCGGAAATTTCACCTGCCTTGAAAGGTGCTGTTAGTGTGCAGCAATTTTCCAGCCTAGGTAAACAATGACCTAAAGATGTCATCAGGGGCCTTTACCTCCCTATTTTAAAGGGTTCTCATTACCCCATCCTGTCATTTTTCTAGCAACGATTGATACATTGTTATGGTCCTTGAAGGTGAGAGCCTCCGACATGATCACTCCCAGGTCTTTGATCGTTGGTTTTTTCGCTCTATTTTGTGGCCAGAATTTGTTTTGTACTCTGATGAAGATTTAATTTCCTCATGTTTACCAAATCTGAGTAATTGAAATTTCTCATCGTTGAACTTCATATTGTTTCTGCAGCCCACTGAAAGATTTGGTTGATGCCCCGCCTGGACCCCTGCAGTGTCTGCAATGAAAAACACTGTCATGCAGATTCGGGTGTCATCTGAAAAGGGAAGACCACGGTGCTGTGGCTGGCACCCCTTGTCTATGTCGGATATGAGGATGAGGAACAAGATGGAGCGAGTACTGTGCCTTGTGGAACTGTGCTTTTCACCGTAACTGCCTCAGACTTTACCTGTTGACGACTACTCTCTGTGTTCTGTTAGTGGGGAAATTATAGATCCATCGACCGACTTTTTCCTGTTATTCCTTTAGCACCCCATTTTGTGCGCTATTACCCATGGTCACACTTGTCGAAGGTTTTTTGCAAAGTCTGTATATATTACATCTGCATTCGTTTTGTTTTCTAGTGCATTTAGGACCATGTCGTAGTGATCCAATAGTTGAGACAGACAGAAGCGACCTGTTCAAACCCATGTTGCCCCTGGGTTGTGTAACTGATGGTTTCTAGATGGGTGGTGATCTTGCTTCTTAGGACCCTTTCAAAGATTTTTATGAATGGGATGTTAGTGCTATTGGTCTGTATTCTTTGCTGTTGCTTTACTGCCCCCTTTGTGGGGTGGGGCTATGTCTGTTGTTTTTAGTAACTGTGGGACGACCCCCGTGTCCATTTCTCCCCCCTCCATAGGATAGAAAAGGCTCGTGATAGGGGCTTTTTGCAGTTCTTGATGAACACAGAGTTCCATGAGTCTGGCCCTGGGCAAGTGCATGGGCATGTCATTTAACGCCTGTTCGAAGTGATTTGCGTCAGGATAACATCGGATAGGCGTGGGGTTAATCAAATTTTGTGGCTCTCTCATAAAAAATTCATTTTGATCTTCGACTCTCAGTCTGGTTAGGGGGCTTGCCTAAAAACTGAGTCATATTGGGACTTGAGTAGCTCACCATTTCCTTGCTATCATCCGTGTAGGACCCATCTTGTTTAAGTAGGGCCCAATACTGGACTTGTTTCTCGATTTTTAAATTGGCATAGGAAAGAAATACTTTGGGATTCTTTTGATTTCATTTATGGCTTTTAGTTCTTCCCGCGATTTCCCGACTCTTAAAGGATTCTTTTAGCTTAAGTTCGATGCTTGCTATTTCTCTGACCAGTGTCTCCCTACGCATTTTAGATATATTGACCTCTTTTAGCCGCTCTGTTATTCTTTTCCGTCGCCTGTAAGGGGAGCGCCTGTCTCTTTCTATTTTACATCTACTCCTTTCCTTTTTCTTAGAGGAATAAGCCTTGTGCATACATCGAGTGCCACCGAGTTAAATCTGTTTTAGGCACAAATTGGGGGCTGTGTTGCTTAGTATATCTTTCCCAGCTTATATCGGTTAGGACTTGGTTTACTTTGGGCCCACTTTATGTTTTTTTTTATTGAAGTTGAATTGGGGGAATGCTCCCTCGTGACTAGTCTCATTAAAGACTAACTGACTCAATATGGTAAGGAAGGAAGCGACGTATTGGATGGGAGAAGGGAGGAGGGATGATCAGTAGGTTACTGAAAAAAAGCGGCGCAGGGGGTAGCACGGGGTAGAGGGTAACAAGAGATTG
>NC_069493.1:16657349-16735041 GCF_026875155.1 Cherax quadricarinatus | reverse complement strand
GTTTTTTCCCTTTTTTAAAAAAACATATGGTCGGTGATTTTGGGCTAACACATGAAGGATCTACTGGAAATTATCTACCCGAGTAATATGTGATTTGATTGATACAAAAGTATAACTTGCGTGTTGAAGAAACCGGTGACTGCTGGCAGCTCCTACAATGACGAACGGTCGACGTCAACCCTTGTTTATCAATCGCTGTATCTAGCTTTTCTATTTTTTTCCAGTCTCCACCACAATAATTGCTATAGTATCACTATAGTTGACTGGTGGAAATTTTGGAGGAATCACGCTTTTTCTGTAGTAATATTTGCTTCTCGTTGTGTATATTGCGACCGCTGGTAACTACAGGTTATATGAAATTCACAGTATACGTCTGGTATTTCAAGAAAAAGAAAGTAATGAAAGTCACTCCACTCCACTAAGTACCATTATAATACTGGTTAGTTGCTACTACAACACTGTATTCTGCTATTCACTGGTATCACTAGATTATATGCGAGTACACTAGCAAGCCAGGAAGATTATTAAAAACAGCTGACCTGTGGTATGTTTCGGGCGACTTCTGGCACCTGCTCTATAGGCTTATCACTTCATTTACAAATTCACCTGTTTTCAAATGACACTTTAGCCTTTATCATCAATATACTAGGGAGCCACTGTAGTATACACTAAAACGCTATGTATACTCAATGTTATCAGGGAGACTTTCTTTCCTCTGACATGAAAAGTTCAATTATTATTATTTTTTTCACACGGGACACAGGCCTATGATTCCCCTCTGGCAGTAAACTCTGCTAGGTAGTGCACACTAATTCTCCTTTTTTGACTCAGTATATAATGTTTTCCGCCCAAGATTGGGTCCAGGCGCTAGAGGGATGTATCGTATAGGATTGATGACACAAATTAAAGTTCTACACGTAAGAGCGACCGTGAAAACACGAGAAAACCCGGAGCACAAAGAGGCACGCTGATCTGTACATTTTGGAAATAAAGGATCCCAATGGAAAGAAGTCACTCTGACTTTTTTGGGTTATCCCAGGTTCTCTACACATATGCTGCTATGTATGATAATTCTATGTAACTGTATTTGTGTATACCTGAATAAACTTACTTACTTACTTACTTATGTATTTTATGTAGTGATTTAACTGAGGTGGTGAACTTCAAGTATGAAAGTTTATTCACTTAAGACTTAAGTAATATAACATGTGATTCTGTTATTCAACAATGTTGCAGTTGATCAAGTCATTGATCTTCTTGGCAGGGTGATTAACCATGATACAGTTACCTGTACCTTCGTTGATCAAGTCATTGATCTTCTTGGCAAGGGTGATTAACCATGATACAGTTACCTGTACCTTCGTTGATCAAGTCATTGATCTTCTTGGCAAGGGTGATTAACCATGATACAGTTACCTGTATCTTCGTTGATCAAGCCATTGATCTTCTTGGCAGGGTGATCAACCATGATACAGTTACCTGTACCTTCGTTGATCAAGCCATTGATCTTCTTGGCAGGGTGATTAACCATGATACAGTTACCTGTACCTTCGTTGATCAAGCCATTGATCTTCTTGGAAAGGTGATTAATCATGATACAGTTACCTGTACCTTCATTGATCAAGCCATTGATCTTCTTGCAAGGTGATCAACCATGATACGATTACCTGACCTTTCGTTGATCAAGCATGACATCTGGCAGGAGTGATTAACCAGAATACAGTTACCTGTACTCTTCGTTGATCAATTCATGATCTTCTGGAAAGGTTGATTTATCATGATACAGTTACCTGAAAACCTTCGAATTTCTGATCAAGCCTTAGATCCTCTTCATGGTATTAACCAGATACAGTTCACCTGTCCTTCGTGGAACATGCCATTGATCTTTTTGCATGTGATAACCATGATAGAGTTTCCTGAACCTTCGTTGATCAAGCCATTGATCTTCTGGAGCAGGGTATTACACCATGAATACAGTCACTTGACCCTTCGGTTGATCAACCATTGATCTTCTTGGCAGGGGATTAACCAGTGAAACAGTTTTTCCTGTACCTCGTTTGACAAGCCATTATCTTCTTGCAGGTTATTAACCATGATCAGTCACTTGTACCTTCGTGTATCAAGCTATTGATCTTCATGGCAGGGTGAATAACCATGATAAAGTTTACCTGTACCTTACCAGTTCAAAGGCAACAAGTATAAACAATGTAGATGCAGCCATGGGCTCACCTCTTAGAGCAGTCTAGCTAACTTAATTTGTGTTTGAACCTAAATCCAACGGATCTCAATAACATCGCTAAGTCCAGAGTAACATGGGTGCTGTACTTTGAATGATAATTAGGTTATTGTACCAAAATAACTGGATTAAAGTGACAATCGAGTCATTTGGCGTCAGATAACAGCGAGGATAGTCTTGTGTTTACAAATTTGTGGCTTCTCTCAAAAAATTCATATTTGGATCTTCGGACTCTTCTCAGTCATGGTTAGCGGCTTGCTAAAACTGATCATATTGGACTTGAGAGCGCACACATTTCCTTGCTGTCATCTGTGTAGGGACCCTCTTGTTTAAGTAGGGCCCAATACGACGTTGTTCTCGTTTGATATACGAATACAACATATACTGGACTAACTAATACAACTACTGACAACTACTACTACTACACTAACAACCCACCACTACCACTACTACGACTACTACCTACTGTGACTACTACGAACCACTACACTACTACTACTACTACTACAGACTGCTACTACTACTACTACTACTACACCTAACTGTTTACAAACCCACCACTGCTAATACTACCACTACTACTGCTACTTAACAACTATACTTCTACTACTACAATCGTACTACTTACAACTACAACTTACTACAACCACAATTTTAAAAACTACCAAGACTACTACCTATACTACTCTTAGCTACTACATACTACTAATACTACTACTACATACCTACACACTACTACGACTATTATTACAACTACTACCACTCCCACTAACTAGTGCCGCTTACTCCACTATTAATATACCACACCAGTGTTACTAGTACCAACTACTATTACTACCACTACTACTACCCCTAACTACACATTTACTCCAGTCAATTATGTGTATTCCAGTGTATGTTCTGTTTTGTGTCGTGACGGCGATATAGTAGCTCTAGCACCTCGCGTCCTGAGGTCTGGTTCGGGTGAGAACGAGTTTGCCTCATTCCATTCATCAATGCCCCAAGGGAATCTCTGTGGAGTACTGCTATCCTAATCGTCTCTGTTACAAAGCACTTCGATGCTCGTGCAGCGGACCGCAAGAACTCCTGCCTGCCTCCGCCTACATATTTCCTAGAGACAAACCCACAGTGAAAGTGAGAGACGCCTCTGTAAGAAGTAGGAGTGTGGGCTCGTTTCATATTGAGGTCTTTGATAGATAATGTGTTAATGTGGAAAACGTGATGTTACTCATAGCTAAGTGCCTCGGCGAGTATTCATGGCAACATCACCACATGGGAGCACTAGAACTCTTATGCTATTCCTTGCCGGTTTTTGAGGATAATTGGTGCCTTACCTGGATCTGCAATCGCGATTGAAGAAAAGACACAAGGCACAAGCTATCCTCAACAAAACCGCACATGAACAACTCTAAGCAGTCCATATGCACCCATGTGATGATGTTGCAACAAATTAGCTCGCCGGCACTTGGCTAATATAACATCACGTTTCCACCATAAACACATCATCTATCAAAGACCTCACTACGAAAGGCACCACCAACTTCTACAGCAGGCTCTACGCCATCCATGTGGATTCTGTAGCAAGATATAGTTGCGAGACCGGCTAGAGATCTTACGTCCGCCTAACGATTTATCGAAGTGCCCTAACAAGACATGTAAGGTACCTAGTGACCTCCACCAGAGACCCACGGGCATTTGATAACTGAATGTGCACAACTGCGTTCTCACCGAACCAGACCTCAGACCGTCCTCATCCCAACATGACATCTTCAGTCACTATGCGTCATCCTCAAACCTCACTCTCCGCCTATAAGAATGTCTTTCTCCTCTGTATTATGTTGGTGAAGATTTCAACTCACATCACCCAATGCTGCAACTCTCACTCAGCTCAGCAACCATGCTGCTGCAACACATAGCAATGCTCCACACGATATTCCAGAGTAAAGTTGCTAAACAATGAAACCCCAGACACACATGTTGGGTGGCTGCCCTCACCTTACCTCGGTCAAGACAACCGAGCAGGACCACATTGAAACTCATCCTCACCTTGTCATACCACTTTGCAGTGGTCACCACCTTCATCATCAACAGCCCTCCCACATTGTGCTGCTCCTAGATGGGGACGTAAAGAGGCAACTGGAAAGGTTGTTCCAGATATCTTCATGACTAGTGGTCCACACATACTCTCTATCTGAAGACTGTGATACGCTGAACAGGAGCTGAATCACTGTTCTCTACCACAGCAGATGCCAATTCCAAAGAAGTACACAGAACGCACTCACAATAGAACTGGTGTTCTACAACGAACGAGGTGGAGCAGAACCACCCGCATCAAACTCTTTCTGAGAGAAGCTATACAGGCTTAAACGCCAACGGAAGAGAACAGGAATACTCGAGAGCCATTGTGCAGCATGCCCGCAGATTCTCTACTCAGAGTAATAAACTGAGAAGGGCTGTATTGCTCAACATTCGGGCATCACACCACCATAACTTAGATATGGGGCAACTCATCATAGGAAATTGGCAAGAGCAAGCCGAGCCACCAGCGCACAGCCCGAACACATCCAGGAAGCTGAGAAACTAGTGAGCTTTTCACTTCAGGGAGCCTCCACCAGCTCCCGACAGACATCCGGAATATCCAGACGGATCTTCGCACAGCGCAGCACTAACGAACAAGGCTGCTGGGATCGGAAGATTGTGACGGATGAAAGACTCACGACTTGAACACCAACTGCCATTAAGAACACAGGCGACACTGCCCCCATCGTTGGTGATTACATTCTCCCTGATTGCACGGGCTGGGCAGAGTGGATGGAGGAGCCATACGCTAGACGTCATTAACAAGTCGTGAGGCCGGACACTCCCAGCACTGTGGAAGAAAGCTAACTATCGTACCCATTCCAAAGCCCAAACCCAGGCATATGAACTCCATATCGCTGACCACTCTTAGCCAAGACTGCTGGAGAGATGTGTAAAACCGCCCCCTATGGAAACTTGGACCGTCACAATCATCACATATTTGGCTTCACCAAAGAGTGGGTACAGCAGAGTGCATAACCACTCTACTATAAGCCAGATTGCTGATATTAAAACAAAAAACCAAGTTATTTCGTCTACCCTCACCTTGAAAAAGCAATTGAGCTAGCCACCCCACAACAAGTCTGGCATACTATAGCTCGGAAGAATCCAAAGACCCTCCTGCCTGGAATAAGTCCTACCTTAGCAGCCGGCAGGGTGTCCAGCTTTCAGGGACCTACTCATGCCTTCAAATCACCTGAAAACGTACACCACAATAGTGTGCTCATCCCTACCCTGTTTAACATCCTTATGCAGGATCTTGTGACCTTTTCCCTTTCATAGTGGTACACCACACCACAGCTAGTCCCTGATATCATGCACGCGTAGTGAATGGAAAGCAATTTAAAACGACAAGGCACAGAGAGCTTGGACCCAATTACGCAGTCCCTTGCAAGGAACTAGCCCTCAAGATCACGGCCGAGAAATCGTCATGCGCATAATGTTCAAGAGGACCGATCCGTGAATACATTATTATTCAGGAACTAAACTTATGGAACAGCTCCTACCTTACGTGGGAAATCTACATTGATAAAAAGCTTACCTTTCAGAAACAGGCCCCGAGTATGTCAGTCAAGTCTCTACTCAGACCACGCCCATGAGAGCCATGACGAGGCAAACCGTGCAGGGGCAACCAAGATTACTTTGCTTGTAACTATAGACAGAGCTAATACTCCGCTCATTGACTATGGTGCACCGGCGTTAGCTCATCTCTTCCCGCATAGCAGGCAAAGTGTGGAGGTCGTTACAAATCAGTGCGATAATAACTATGCTTGGGGCCCCCATCTTGGACCTCACAGTATGCCAGAGATCTGAGGCCCGGTTGTCTTCTTGGCGACAAAGTAAGATACATAAACGCCTGCAAAGTGGCCACGAATCGTGCACCGGCAGCAAGTACTCCCTATTAAGGAAACGTGATATTGACAATATAACCAGGGCAACAAACTGCCCACACTCATCACGGACTACTCCTGATTCGGTCGTTTGTTTGCTGCTGCGCGAAGCAGGCTGCCTATACAACTACCCTTGAAAGAAGTGTGACCTTCCAGTTGCTGGGTACGCATCACCACCTCCCTGCGCCCATATCCACCGAAGTTGCATCATGCAGCTACCCATCTCTAAGCGACTCTGCAGTCATAGACAACCCTCAGCAATCATGCTGAACAAGCAATGGCACTGGAGGCAAGGGAGGCACCAGTGTCAGTGTAGTTCACAAATGGTTCTTCGACCCTGACAGAAGATAGCAGCCGGCCTGGACTGTACCACAATGGTCACACACATGGCTGCGACTCCCTGACCACTGCACGAACCGTTCGAGATGAGCTGTGCGATTCACAGGAATTGTCACATGCCCTAACGACATCGACTCCGACCTTCAAACAAGTAAATTCCACTCTGACAATCAATGCCCTCTCCCATCCTCAAACACAGGAACAATGGTCACCTCAAACATCATATCGGATCCTGAACATAATGACAGCCTTAAGATCAGGTAATCAGATCGACATTAAACTGATCCCCACTATCAGGGCATCCGGGGAAATGAGGCGGCAGATGAGCAGCCAAGGCAGCAACAGACTACCCATTGTTGTGATTACTGTCCCAATCACCTACGACAGACCAAACTGGTGGCGCCAGAGGCCAAGACACTTATGGGGGATGTCCTTAGGTATACCCACCATCTCAACAGTGGTAGCCGAGCAGCGACTCAGGAGAACCCCTCCATGATATGGAATGCTGGTCCAGAGCGCAGTGTACCGCCATCCTATCGCTTTCGTTTGGCTTCCCACAGCCAAGATGATGGTAGACAAGGCTGAGGAAGGAGATGTGCCAGTACTGTGCAGCACTATCCCAGCGCCCCTAACACCACACTATCTTCTGAGTCAAGTTTACTGAACACTCCGCATGCAAACAGAGTGATATTCCTCCCGAAATACCCAGAGCTTATGCTGCCACACTAGTGTCCATGATCACGAACCAACAACTTTACCTGTATGACACAATATCCTCCTCCTCGCTAGTGACCCATAGTTTAGGAGTACATATTATGTTGTCGCTGAATGAGATGCACCAGTTAACTGAACAAAAGTGCTTGACACTACCTGAGTTTTACCTGGAAGAGTTCCGGGGTCAACGCCCCCGCGCCCGTCTGTACCCCTTTCCTGGGATCAAGCCTGAATCCACGCATGCTGTTGTGCTGGCTGCTGCACGCAAACCAACGTAAGAGCCACATCCCGGCTGATCAGGGAACCGACTTTAGGTGCTGTTCCAGTGCCAGCTTGAAGACTGCCAGGGTCTGTTGTAAATCCCAATTTGTAATGCTGGGGCATGAACAGTCTCGGCCCTACACTTATTATAGTCCTCTTAAACGTGCTAGTGACACCCTGCATTTCATTGGGATTTGATAGTATCTTCAGCCAATCTTTTTGCTTTCGTAGTGATGATTTCGTTGCAAGTTCGGTACTAAGCCCCATCTAGATTATCCAGGTAGTATATAATCATTGTCACTCTCCTGCCTGCGTTTCCAGGGAATACAGGATTCAGGAACCTCAATGCACCCAGTAATTGAGGTGTTTTATCTCCGTTATGCGTGCCGTGAAGTTCTACTGTTACATTTACTAGGTCAGCAATTTCACCTGCCTTGAAAGGGCTGGTTAGTGTGCAGCAAAATTCCAGTCCTAGATAGAACAATGGACCTGAAATGTCATCATGGCTTGGCAATCCTCTTTTGAAGTTCTCATATCCATCTGTCGATTTTTCTACAGATGCGATGAATCAAAGTTATGGTCCTTAAGTGGAGACCTCCGACATGATCACTCCCAGTCTTGACGGTTGTGTTTTCGCTCTGATTGTGCCAAATATGTTTTGTACTCTGATGAAGATTAATTTTCCTCGGTTTACCATAGTCTGAATAATTGAATTTCTCATCGTTGATGAACTTTCATTTTGTTTCTGCAGCCCACTGAAAATTTGCTGGTTGATGTCCCGCCTGAGCCTTGCAGTGTAATCAAATGAAACACGTCATGCAGATTCGGTGTCATCTTCAAAGGAAACTCAGTGGCTGTGGCTGACATCCTTGTCTATGTCTGATAGAGGATGAGAACAAATGGAGCGAGGACTGTCCTTGTGGAAACAGAGCTTTTCACCGGGCTGCCTCGGACTTTACTCTGTTGAGACGACTACTCTCTGTGTTCTGATATAGGAAATTATAGATCCATCGACCACATCCATACGTCGCATCATTGTAGAAACCTTTCTTCCCTCGGAGCCAGGACGGTCTCGCCAGCTTGAAGACCCCGTCCAGACTACGGACTTGGCGAACTATAAACAGTACATCTGTATGTTAGTAGTGAATCCAAGGACCCAGACCAAACTTTACTAATAAATATGTCATAGTGTTTCTTTACAATGTCTTTCTAAACCATATAGATAAGTTTAATCGCCCTCGCAAGTGATAAGTGTATATAGATCAGTGTAGCCCACACAATTATGTATCTAGTATTAGTGTAGCCACACAGTGTATGTATACAGATTATGTAGCCACACAGTGTTAGTGTATATAGATCAGTGTACCACACAGTGAATTGATATAATTATTTGTACCACACAGTTAGTGTATATATGATTAGTGAAGCAACACAATTACGTATATAGATCATGTAGCCACACAGTGTATGTAGTATAATCATGTAGTCCACACAGATGATGTATATCATTCAGTGTTAAGACACAACAGTGTAGTGTATATAGATCGTAGCCCACACCAGTGTAGTGTATAAAGATCATGTATCACACACTGTATGTGCATATAACATCAGTGTAGCAACACATTGTAGTGCATATGGAGTAATAACCACACAGTCTATGTGTATATAGAACCATGTACCCCACAATGAAGTGTATAAAGAACAGATGAAGCACACAGTGTAAGTGTATATAATCATGTACCCACACAGTGTATTGTATAAAGATTAGTGTACCACACAGTGTATTTATATAGACATGTAGCCACACAATGTAGATGTATATAGGATCAGTGTAGCCCACATCAGTGTTAGTGCATATGGATTAATGGTAGCCACACAGTGTAATATTTATATAGATCAGTGTCTCCTCACAAGTGCAGTGTACATATTGTGGTACAACATTTGTTTATGGGAAACACATACATCCTAGTCACTGATAAAGTATTTCCTTGCAAAACTGAATATTTCCATCCAAGGTCTATCGTAAATCACTCTCTAATAATACCTAAAGCACCTTTATATTTTTAGCAAAAAATTGTAACCAGTTATAAGCTAATTAAAGTACGCAAGTGTAATGAGAATTTTAATATGAAAGAATAGATGATTGTGCTTTTATTACTGAATAACAGGATGTCTAACATCCCATTGACTTGTCTGCTCTACATCCCTTCACATTGTGTTATCCGTCACAGTGTGTTAACCTTCACAGTGTTATCCTTCACAGTGTGTTGGTCTGTGTTAACCTTCTACATGGTGGTGCTCGTGTTTAACCTTCACACTGTGTAAACTTCACATGTGGTTCTTCCCTTCACAGTGTGTGTCTGTGTTAACCTTTCCCGACAGTGTGTTAATCCTTCACGTGGTAGTTGTCTGTTTAACACTCACATGTGTGTGTCTGTGTTAACCTTCACATTGTTGTGTCTGTGTTAATCTTCACTGTTGTGTGTTCTGTGTTAACCTCACATTGTGTTATCTTCACAGTTGTTGTCCTTGTTAACCTCTTCAGTTGGTTGCTGTAGTTAACCTTCACATTGTGTTGTGGTCCTGTGTTAACCTACACAGAAGTGTTATCCTTCACATGTTTTATATCCTTCACATTGTGTATCCTTCACAGTGTGTGTGTCTGTGTTAACCTTCACAGTGTGTTTATCCATCACAGTGAGATATCCATCACAGTGTTTAACCTCACAGGTGTGTTTATCCTTCAACAGAGTGTTAACCTTCACTGTTGTTTATTCCTACACAGTGTGTGTGTCTTGTGTAACCTTCATAGTGTGTGTGGCCTTATGTTTAACCTTCACAGGTGTTGTGTTCTGTGTTAACCTTCCACAGTGTGTGTCAGTTGTTTAACCTTCACAGTGTGTGTGTCTGTGTTAACCTTCACAAGTTGGTTATCCTTCACAGTGTGTTATCCGTTCACAGTGTTAATCCTTCACAATGTAGTTATCCTTCTCAGTGGTGTGTCTGTTAACCATCACAGTGTGTTATCCTCTGTCCACAGTGTGGTTATCCTTCACAGTGTTTAACCTTCACATGTGTGTTATCCTTCTCAGTGGTGGGTCTGTGTTAACCTTCACAGGTGTATCCTTCACAGTGTGGTTCTTTAACCTTCACATGTGTTTTCCTGCTCATGTGTTGTCTGTGTTAACCTTCACATGTGTTACCTTCCTCAGTGTTGTGTCTGTGTTAAAACCTTCACATGTTTAATCCTTCTCAGTGTTTGTGTCCTGTGTTAACCTTCACATTGTGGAGCGTCAGGTTAACCTTCACTTGTTTAACCGTTCACAAGTGTTCGGTCTGTGTTAACCTTCAACAGTGTGTTTAAACCGACACGAGTGTGTTTATCCTTCTCAGTGTGTGTGTCCGGTTAACCGTCAAAGTGTGTTATCCTCACGAGTGTGTGTGTCGTGTAACCTCACAGTGTGTTATCCTTCTCAGTGTGTGTGTCTGTGTTAACCTTCACAGTGTGTTATCCTTCTCAGTGTGTGTGTCTGTGTTAACCTTCACAGTGTGTTATCCTTCTCAGTGTGTGTGTCTGTGTTAACCTTCACAGTGTGCGTCTGTGTTAACCTTCAAAGTGTGTTAACCATCACAGGTGTTATCCTTCTCAGTTGTTTTGTCTGTGTTAACCTCACAGTGTGTTATCGCTTCACAGTGTTGATGTCTGTGTTTAACCGTCACAGTGTGATTATCCTTCTCATTGTGTGTCTTGTTAACCTCACATGTTTATCCTTCTCAGTGTTGTGCTGTTTGTATTATACCTTCACAGTGTGTTATCCGTCTCATTGTGTGTCCCGTGTTTACCTTCACAGTGTGTTAACCTTCACAGTGTGTGTGTCTGTGTTAACCTTCACAGTGTGTTAACCTTCACAGTGTGTTATCCTTCACAGTGTGTGTGTCTGTGTTAACCTTCACAGTGTGTTATCCTTCTCAGTGTGTGTGTCTGTGTTAACCTTCACAGTGTGTTAACCTTCACAGTGTGTTATCCTTCTCAGTGTGTGTGTCTGTGTTATCCTTCACATGTTATCCTTCTCAGTGTGTTAGTCTGTGTTAACCTTCCAGTTGTTACCTTCTGCATTGTTATCTTCTCCGTTTGTGTCCTGTGTTAACCTTCACAGTGTTTATCCTTCTCAGTGTGTGTTTTAATCCCTTTTGTTTTCACAGGGTGTGGTGTCCTTGTTTACCGTCACTTTGGTGTATCCTTCTCAGTGTGTGTGTCCTGTGGAAACCTTTCACAGTGTGTTAACCTCACATGTGTTATCCTTCTCAGTTTTGTCTTGTTAACCTCACATGGTTTTAACCTTCACATGTGTTATCCTTCTCCATGTGTGTGTCTGTGTTAACCTCACATGTGATCTACGATTTATACTGCCCTACAACAATCAGTGAATATACTGAGGAACTCACTGCTGAACACTGAGGAACTCACTGTTGGAACACGAGGACTCCTGCTGGAACACTGAGGATCTCACTGTTGGAACACTGAGGAACTCACTGCTGGAACACTGAGGAACTCACTGTTGGAACACTGAGGAACTCACTGTTGGAACACTGAGGAACTCACTGTTGGAACACTGAGGAACTCACTGCTGGAACACTGAGGAACTCACTGTTGGAACACTGAGGAACTCACTGCTGGAACACTGAGGAACTCACTGTTGGAACACTGAGGAACTCACTGTTGGAACACTGAGGAACTCACTGTTGGAACACTGAGGAACTCACTGCTGGAACACTGAGGAACTCACTGTTGGAACACTGAGGAACTCACTGCTGGAACACTGAGGAACTCACTGTTGGAACACTGAGGAACTCACTGCTGGGACACTGAGGAACTCATTGTTGGAACACTGAGGAACTCACTGCTGAGACACTGAGGAACTCATTGTTGGAACACTGAGGAACTCACTGCTGGGACACTGAGGAACTCATTGTTGGAACACTGAGGAACTCACTGCTGGGACACTGAGGAACTCATTGTTGGAACACTGAGGAACTCACTGCTGGAACACTGAGGAACTCATTGTTGGAACACTGAGGAACTCACTGCTGGGACACTGAGGAACTCATTGTTGGAACACTGAGGAACTCACTGTTGGAACACTGAGGAACTCACTGCTGTGACGCTGAGAAAGGTTAGAAAAGTGTGTTAACTCAGCAAGTTGTATTTGCTGTTAACTACTCCTCTTACACTACCTTGATCACCATCACTGAGTTCTGTCTCCTGGCTCATTTTATATCTTCTTCTGAAGCTGTGTATTGAGTCTGTGTCCAGCACAGCCTCATCCAAGTCACTACACTTTTGGTTTAGAAAGACACGTAAGCAAACTTTTAAACAAAAGAAACACTTCCTTACATGCCTATGTCACATCCGTGACTTCAGCATCCACTTGTGTCCCCTTGATTGTTTGTCTCTTAATTCAAGCAGTCTATTACTATCAGCACTACCAACTTATTTAAATATTATGTATTTTATGTGGTAATCATGTCTACCCTTCATCTTCTCTCCGCTAAGGTGGTCAGGTTCAGTTTCTTCAACTTCTCCTCATAATAAGTTTCTCTCAGCTTTAGGTCATGTTTTATTGCAAATATTTTGACATTTTCAAGTTTTTCAGTACTGTTCAAATGTTCAAGTGTGGCCACCATACTGGGACCTCATACTTGTTCAAGTGTGGCCACCATACTGGGACCTCATACTTGTTCAAGTGTTCAAGTGTGGCCACCATACTGGGACCTCATACTTGTTCAAGTGTGGCCACCATACTGGGACCTCATACTTGTTCAAGTGTGGCCACCATACTGGGACCTCATACTTGTTCAAGTGTGGCCACCATACTGGGACCTCATACTTGTTCAAGTGTTCAAGTGTGGCCACCATACTGGGACCTCATACTTGTTCAAGTGTTCAAGTGTGGCCACCATACTGGGACCTCATACTTGTTCAAGTGTTCAAGTGTGGCCACCATACTGGGACCTCATACTTGTTCAGGTGTTCAAGTGTGGCCACCATACTGGGACCTCATACTTGTTCAAGTGTTCAAGTGTGGCCACCATACTGGGACCTCATACTTGTTCAAGTGTTTAAGTGTGGCCACCATACTGAGACCTCATACTTGTTCAAGTGTTTAAGTGTGGCCACCATACTGGGACCTCATACTTGTTCAAGTGTTCAAGTGTGGCCACCATACTGGGACCTCATACTTGTTCAGGTGTTCAAGTGTGGCCATCATACTGGGACCTCATACTTGTTCAAGTGTTTAAGTGTGGCCACCATACTGGGACCTCATACTTGTTCAAGTGTTCAAGTGTGGCCACCATACTGGGACCTCATACTTGTTCAGGTGTGGCCACCATACTGGGACCTCATACTTGTTCAAGTGTGGCCACCATACTGGGACCTCATACTTGTTCAAGTGTGGCCACCATACTGGGACCTCATACTTGTTCAAGTGTGGCCACCACACTGGGATCTCATACTTGTTCAAGTGTGGCCATCATACTGGGACCTCATACTTGTTCAAGTGTGGCCACCATACTGGGATCTCCTACTTGTTCAAGTGTTCAAGTATGGCCACCATACTGGGTTCTCATACTTGCTCAAATGTTCAAGTGTGGCCACCATACAGGGACCTCATACTTGTTCAAGTGTTCAAGTGTGGCCACCATACTGGGATCTCATACTTGTTCAAGTGTTCAAGTGTGGCCACCACACTGAGATCTCATACTTGTTCAAGTGTTCAAGTGTGGCCACCATACTGGGATCTCATACTTGTTCAAGTGTTCAAGTGTGGCCACCATACTGGGACCTCATACTTGTTCAAGTGTTCAAGTGTGGCCACCATACTGGGACCTCATACTTGTTCAAGTGTTCAAGTGTGGCCACCATACTGGGACCTCATACTTGTTCAAGTGTTCAAGTGTGGCCACCATACTGGGACCTCATACTTGTTCAAGTGTTCAAGTGTGGCCACCATACTGAGATCTCATACTTGTTCAAGTGTGGCCACCATACTGGGACCTTATACTTGTTCAAGTGCTCAAGTGTGGCCAACATACTGGGACCTCATACTTGTTCAAGTGTTCAAGTGTGGCCACCATACTGGGACCTCATACTTGTTCAAGTGTTTAAGTGTGGCCACCATACTGAGATCTCATACTTGTTCAAGTGTGGCCACCATACTGGGATCTCATACTTGCTCAAGTGCTCAAGTGTGGCCACCATACTGGGACCTCATACTTGTTCAAGTGTTTAAGTGTGGCCACCACACTGAGATCTCATACTTGTTCAAGTGTGGCCACCATACTGGGATCTCATACTTGTTCAAGTGTTCAAGTGTGGCCACCATACTGGGATCTCATACTTGTTCAAGTGTTCAAGTGTAACCACCATACTGGGATTTCATACTTGTTCAAGTGTTCAAGTGTGGGCACCATACTGGGACCTCATACTTGTTCAAGTGTTCAAGTGTGGCCACCATATTGAGATCTCATACTTGTTCAAGTGTTCAAGTGTGGCCACCATACTGAGATCTCATACTTGTTCAAGTGTTCAAGTGTGGCCACCATACTGAGATCTCATACTTGTTCAAGTGTTCAAGTGTGGCCACCATACTGAGATCTCATACTTGTTCAAGTGTGGCCACCACACTGGGATCTCATACTTGTTCAAGTGTGGCCATCATACTGGGACCTCATACTTGTTCAAGTGTTCAAGTGTGGCCACCATACTGGGACCTCATACTTGTTCAAGTGTTCAAGTGTGGCCATCATACTGGGATCTCATACTTGTCCAAGTGTTCAAGTGTGGGCATCATCCTGAGATTTCATACTTGTTCAAGTGCTCAAGTATGGGCATCATACTGGGATCTCATACTCAATGTTCACCTCTACCTAAGTCATATTTAAGCTTCTGAAGGATTCCTTTATAAAAGCTCTTGGATGTTATTCTGATGTTTGTTAATACTGTACATGACGTTGATGTGTCAATATATGTTTTACCTGGAGTTTACCTGGAGAGAGTTCCGGGGGTCAACACCCCCGCGGCCCGGTCTGTGACCAGGCCTCCTGGTGGATCGGAGCCTGATCAACCAGGCTGTTGCTGCTGGCTGCACGCAAACCAACGTACGAGCCACAGCTCGGCTGATCAGGAACTGACTTTAGGTGCTTGTCCAGTGCCAGCTTGAAGACTGCCAGGGTCTGTTGGTAATCCCCCTTATGTGTGCTGGGAGGCAGTTGAACATCTCGGGGCCCCTCACACTTATTGTATGGTCTCTTAACGTGCTAGTGACATCCCTGCTTTTCATTGGGGGGATGGTGCATCGTCTGCCAAGTCTTTTGGTTTCGTAGTGAGTGATTTTCGTGTGCAAGTTCGGTACTAGTCCCTCTAGGATTTTCCAGGTGTATTATTATATTATTATAATCAAAAAGAAGCGCTAAGCCACAAGGGCTATACAGCGCTGCGGGGTAGGGAAGGAAGCAAGGGAATTGGATGGCAGAAGGGAGGAGGGATGATCAGCAGGTTACAGAAAACAGCTGGGCAGGGGATAGTACGGGGGTAGAGGGTAGCAAGAGATTGAAGTAGAAAGGGCTGAAGGTATCAGATAATAAGATAATAAGATAATAAGATAACATCTTATTATCAAAACTAAAAAGACTATCTACTACACGAGGGTCTTTAAGACTATCTACAATACGAGGGTCATTAAGACTATCTACTACCCGAGGGTCATTACGACTATCTACAATACGAGGGTCATTACTAGGGATAAGGTAAAATTTACACGTATTTTAGCTAAAAAATAGAAAATCATTCCCCTCCCTTTCTGTTGCTTCATTCATCAGACACTTTTTAGCAGTCTTCTTGAACTGGTTCAAGCTATGACTGGCCTTGACATTTGTGGGTAGTCTGTTCCATTCCTTTATTGCTGTACAAAAAAGGTGTTTGAAGCCTGGCCACTGACTGTGGGTACTACAAAGTTGTGCTCTCTCCCCCTAGTACTATGATTGCTTTGGTTCCCAACCTTGACAAAATTGACAGCAAGATATTCTGGACATTGTTTGTGAGCAATTTTATAAACATGATTTAGCTTCAGTTGTTTTACTCTGTCTTCAACATTCAGCATATCCAACTGCTGTAATTCATCCTGGCCTACATGTTCTCTTGGTCCCCACCCCCAGGATGAATCTTACGATTTTGTTCTGGGTGATTTGCAGTCTATCTTTCAGTTTTTTTGTCAAGGCAGAGTACCAAGAAGAGCAAGCGTAATCCATATGGCATTGTATAAGGGCTAGACATAGGGTCCTGCGAGCCTCAGTAGGTAGACACTGTGCTTGTCTATACAGGAACTTCAGTCTGGCATTCGCTTTCTTTACTACACTGTTCCCTATCAATTCTCCAGACATGCAGGGGTCAAAGGGGATTCCCAGATATTTATCTGATGAAACCAAAGTGATGGACTCCCCATTACACTGAACATTAAAATTATTTACCCTTCTCAGTTAAATGTTTTCGTTCCAAGAGAAATGGCTTCAGTTTTCCCTAGGTGTAATGATAGTTTGTTGTCTACTAACCATTTGCTGCAGGACTCCAGTTCCAGTGTTAAAACATTAGCAATATATTGTGGGTCTTTACCTGTCACTAACAGAGCACTGTCATCTGCATACAGTAGGAGTTTGCACTTGACACTGATAGGCATATCATTGACATAACATAAGAATAGTAAGGGACCCAGAATACTACCTTGGGGAACTCCACATGTTATCGGCATGGGTTCTGATTCCGTTTTGTTGATTTTGACTATTTGTCTCCTGTTGCTAAGGTAGGACTTAAACCAGTCTACAGAACCTATACCGATAGCTTGAAGTTTCTTACATAATAATATTGTGGTTGACAGTATCGAAGGCCTTTTGCAGGTCTAAGGTTACCATACCTATGAGTTCCCTTTTGACATTTCAGTTCTCAGGTAATCCATCAGATTATAAGGGAGGTATCGGTTGAGTAGGATCTTCTAAAGCCCATTGATAGCTATGGAGAATGCTGTTGTCATTAAGGTACTTAACTACTTGAGAATACACCGCCCTCTCCAGAATTTTAGATATTATACTGAGTATACTAACAGGTCTATAGTTGCTTACATCAGACCTATTATTTTTCTTGAAGATAGGAGTAACTCTGGCCTCCTTGAACCCCTCCGGTACGGTATTAGTGGTGATTGATAGATTTATTATGTGAGCAATAGGGATTGACAGTTCAGAAGCACCATCTTTTAGGAACTTAGACGGATGTTATCAGGGCCTGTGCTCTTAGTTGGGTTTAACCTGCTTAGTTCTTTTTGAATGAAGTCATGAGATACCCCTTTATTGGTATAGTATGTTTGAAACTTATCAGAGTCTGTGTTAAAGGTATTTGATGCAGCTGGTAATTTACTTACTAGTGTTGATGCAACAGATGTGTAGTAGGAATTAAAGCAATTTGCCACCTTAGATGTTTCGTGGCATACCTCATTATCGATAGTGAGTACTATGTTAGACCTATCTACTGGCTTATGGCTATACCCCAACTGTTTTAGTTGTTGCCAGAGCTTTCTGGGGTTATGCTTATATTCTTCAATTTTTGAGCAATAGTGCTTTGCCTTTGCTCCTTTTATAAGCCTCTGTACTCTGTTCCTCACCCTTTGGAATTCATTTAGTGCTGCAATATCCTGTCTGTTTGCTTTAAATCTTTTTAGCAGCTGTTCTTCTGAATTTCATATTATCTAATATCTCAGTAGTCATCCAGGGTTCAGTTCTTCGTTTAATCCTAACCCTTTAACTGGTGCAATATTATTAAGAATGGTATGAACATTGTTTTGAATTTTTCCCAGCATCGATTACGTCCGTGCAACTTGTTATCTCTGTCCAGTCACAATTGTGTAGCCTATTTACCAGTGTTTCTTTACTGTAGTTTCTAGTTGACCTCATTTTTATTGTCCTGTGTAGGCCTATCCTATCCCTAGTGATTTTCCTGGTGCAGTAAATGATGAAATGATCACTAAGACCTGTGGTAATGACGCCTGACTGACTAATGTTCTCAGCGCGGTTGCAAAGTATGTGGTCAATTAGGGTGGCTGAGAACTGTGTGATCCGGGTTGGTTTATTAATTAGTTGGGTGTAGCTATTTAATCCTAGAATTTGCTTATACCTTTTGCATAGCCCGATATTGAAGTCGCCCAGTATTATTGTTTCGCAATTGCTTTCAACTCCGGACAAGACTCTGGAAAAGTCTTCTAAGAACTGGTCCTGGGTAGGAGGACGGTAACTAGTTCCGACTAAGATGGGTTTGGTCTTGGGAAGCAGCACTTCAAACCATAGAATCTCCAGTTTATTGTTATTTAAATCAGGTCTTGGGTTGTAAGCTAAGTCATTTCTAATGTAGGCACATACTCCACCACGCTTTCTGTTCCTATCTAAGCGTTTTATATTGTAACCTTCTATTTTGACCTCGTCGTCAGTCACCGTATCATCCAACCAAGATTCAGAGATGGTTATAACTGCCGCCCTAATTTTGTTAGCTAGAATCCTAATCTCTGCCAATTTAGGGAAAAAGTGATCTTGCATTGACATGAATAAAGTGAAGGCCTGTTTTCATAAAACAATCATAATCATCAATATATGGCAATGAGTCATTTGTATTAAAATTAGGTAAATCAATGTCATCACTGCTAAAAGGTAACTGTGCCAAAGTGCATTTGTTACACACAAAATGAATTCTGGCACCGTTGTTATAATTGTACATACATCCATCATGCACCCACCCCTTACACATTTTACATAAGGTGCCTTTTCTGTTTTTCATGCGTACTTTAGTACACTGTATGCATCTGTTTGGTAGTGTTTGAGATAATAATGGCTGTATTGTCTCACATTGACCTATGTATGCATTACATATGGAGTTAAGGTTATCATCCCTAGCTACTAGACCGTCATTATCGCCGTCATTTATCTGTCTGTTTTGCCTCTGCACAATAGTTTGAGGTCCTGGATTAATTTGGATATCACCACTTAAGAGCGCTACAATAAGAGCTGTGTGCCAATGTTTTTGTTTGGGTATGCGGTGTTCCCAGACCTTGCGGCGATAGTGAGGTTTACTTTTCTGGTAGGATGGCAACTGTTGGGCTTTTACTGTCCAGGGCGCTGTTACGCCATTCACCTTTTCCAACCCCCATGACTGATTTCTTTCTTCATGGAATTGAAGAAGAAATATAAATATAATTATGGCAGCCTGTACTCCTCTAATGCCTGCCATTTTCACTCTTCGCTCTTTTACTCATATACAATAATATTTATTTGCTTTAAGCAGCAGCACTGTATGACCCTGGTGGTTTAGCGCTTAGTTTTGATACTAATAATCATAGTGAGGGGTACATAAAATTTACCAGAGAGTACCTGCACGGCCTAATCCTTGCATGAAGAAGTCTCTAGGTTGGTTAAGTTTGTCAGGAAAAGGGACAACTGTTTCCTGACACGGGTCTTAGTCATATGATGACCCACAGCTGGAGCTTTTGGTCATCTGACCGAGGCCTTATGCTGGGTTACCGGGCCACCCCTTTAAAAAATATATTCCAAATTATTACTGCCCAAGTTATACTAGACACTACCTAACTGTACACTATTCATCTAACTAGTGAGTACAGTTAATTATTCTTGCTGGGCAAGAGTTAAACCCATGTTCTGTCAGTTGTGAACCAGACGCTTTACTATTGTGTTAGAGGCATTGTTATACAATAATTTTTTTTAAATGTAAACAATGGCCACGACTTAGCTTTATTACTCCTATAAAAAAACTATTATATACACATACTCTATATAATAAAATTCTGCAACTGAGAGTGAATGTAAGTAGTCAAGAGTTTCCAGCCATTATTTATTTCGCTAACCTGACTCCTTACTTGCTCTTAGATGCAAAAATTACGACACAGTAAAACAGATTATAAACCTAAGGATGAAAAAAAAACCCACGAGGTACAGATATGTAAGAGTTAAAGATAAGTCGAGTTAGTTAGGAAGGAGATGGGGATGAAGCAGAGAAATATTGGTAATGTTTGGCAGCTGTGTGAGAGTGGGTGATGGGAGAAGCTCACACAACTACTCCAGCTGTTGGAGCTGTAGTAGCTGTGATAAATTTTCTCTCTATATACCTCTCCTCGTGTGAAAATTTAGCAAAGTTGGTAGGGCGGTGGAAGGGACTAAAAAGGCCATCTCGGAGTCTTGAGAATAGCAGTTTAGTTGAGATGTGGCAGCCTACACATGTACAGGTTACAGGTAAGGGACCTTCTAAGGCTTGTGTTATCAGGTGTTACACCGTTACCTCTGCATTCCATGGTAATTAGGTCCTTGTGGTGGTGATACTCTATTTGATCTGGGAAAATTTCCTGATACGAGTGATACTTATGATTGTTTGGGTAGGCTTTTCACAGGCTTACCAGTTCACAGTAGGCTGGTTAGTACGTAATAATTATAACGGAAAGTGTGGAAGCACCATCAGCCGCCCTGCCTCTCTGCTCTCTATCTCTATATTAAACTTGTTACACTCTGACATTTGTAATAATATACATGTTACATTCTGACACTTGTAATATTATACATGTTACAGTCTGAAACTTGTAATAATATACAGGATACAGTCTGTTATTTGTAACATTATACATGTTACAGTCTGAAACTTGTAATAATATACAGGATACAGTCTGACATTAGTAATATCATACATGTTACAGTCTGACATTTGTAATAATATACATGTTAAATTCTGACACTTGTAACATTATACATGTTACAGTCTGAAACTTGTAATAATATACAGGATACAGTCTGACATTAGTAATATCATACATGTTACAGTCTGACACTTGTAATATTACACTTGTCACAGTCTTGCACTTGTAATATTATGCTTGTTACTGTCTGACATTTATAATATTATACATGTTAAATCTGACACTTGTAAAATTAAACATCTTTCACTCTGACAATTGTAATATTACACTTGTCACAGTCTTGCACTTGTAATATTATGCTTGTTACTGTCTGACATTTGAAATATCATACATGTTACAATCTGACACTTGCAATATTATACATGTTACAGACTGACACTTGTAATATTATTCATGTTAGAATCTGACACTTGTAATACTTTACATGTTGCAGTCTGAAACTTGTAATAATATACAAGATACCGTCTGTTATTTGTAACACTATGCATGTTATTCTCTGACCCTTGTAATATTATACATGTTAAAGTCTGACACTTGTAATATTACACTTGCTACAGTCTGACATTTGTAATATTATACATGTTACAATCTGACATTTGTAATATTATACATGTTAAAGTATGACACTTGAATATTATTAATATTATTCTTGTTACTGTCTGACATTTGTAATATTTAAAATTTTAAAGTCTAACACTTGTAACATTATACATGTTACAGTCTGACACTTGTAATATTATACATTTTACAGTCTGACATTTGTAATATTATACATGTGGCAGTCTGACACTTGCAAAATTATACATCTTACACTCTGACATTTGGAATATATACTTGCTATGAAAGGGTTCAGGGAAACCGGCAGGCCGGACTTGAGTCCTGGAGATGGGAAGTACAGTGCCTGCACTCTGAAGGAGGGGTGTAAATGTTGCAGTTTAAAAACTGTAGTGTAAAGCACCCTTCTGGCATGACAGTGATGGACTGAATGATGGTGAAAGTTTTTCTTTTTCGGGCAACCATGCCTTGGTGGGAATCGGCCAGTGTGATAATAAAAAATAATAAAAAATACTTGCTACAGACTGACATTTTTAATGTTTTACGTGTTACACTCTGACACTTTGTAATATATACATGTTACAGTCTGACACTTGTAATATTAATACATGTTAGAGTCTAACACTTGTAAATATTATACATGTTTACAGACTGACATTGTAATGTTAATATATGTTACAGTGTGACATTTTTAATATTATACATGTTACAGTCTGTCACTTGTAATATTATACATGTTACACTCTGACATTTGTAACATTAAACATGTTACAGAGTGACACTTGTAATATTATACTTGTTACAGTCTGACACTTGTAATATTAAGCTTGTTATAGTCTGACATTTGTAATATTATACAAGTTAAAGTCTGACCCTTGTAATATTATATGTGTTACAGTCTGACACTTGTAATATTATACATGTTACCATCTGACACTTGTAATACCATACATGTTACAGTCAGACACTTGTAATAATATAACGGATACAGTCTTTCATTTGTAACATTATCATGTACAGTCTGACACTTGTAATTTAATATATGTTATAGTCTGACATTGGTAATATTTACATGTTACAGTCTGACACATTGTAATATTATACATGTTACAGTCTGACACTTGTAATATTACACATGTTACACACTGACATTTGTAATATTATTCATGTTAAAATCTGACACGTGTAACATTACATGTTACATGCTGACATTTTTAATGTTATATATGTTACAGCCTGACACTTGTAAAATTATACATCTTATACTCTGACACTTGTAATATTATACTTTTTACAGCCCTAGCATTTGTAATATTATATATGTTACACTCTGACACTTGTAATATAACAAGTTACAGACGGACACTTGTAAGATTATACATGTAAGAGGCTGACACTTGTAATAGTATATGTGTTACAGTATGACATTTGTAAATAATTATTCATGTTACAGACTGACGCTTTTAATATTACACATGTTAGAGTCTGACACTTGTAATATTATACATGTTACAGTCTGATATTTGTAATATTATTCATGTTACACTGACACTTGTAGTATTATACATTTACAGTTTGACACTTGATATTTTTATGTTAGTCTAACACTGTAATATAAATTTTTCAGTCTCACTCTTGCAATATTATACTTGTTACACTCTGACATTTTAATATTATATATTGTTACACTCTGACATTTGTAATATTAAAACATGTTACAATCTGACACTTGTAATATTATACAGGTTACAGTCTGAACATTTGAAATATTAATACTTGTTACAGTATGACATTTGTCATAATATACGTTTTACAGTCCTGACATTTGGGAAAATAAATATGCAGGATACAGTCTGTCATTTGTAACATTATAAATGTTGCATTCTGACACTTGTAATGTTATACATGTTATAGTCTGACTTTAGAAATATTACATTTACAGTATAACACTTGTAATATTTTATATGTTACAGTCTGACACTTGTAATTTTATACACGTTACAGTATGACATTTGTAATATTGTACATGTTGCAGGCTGACACTTATGACATTATACATGTTACAGTCTGAGACATGTGATATTATATTTTTGACAGTCTGACACTTGTAAAATTATACATGTTTCAGCCTGACACATGTAATATTATTCATGTCACAGTCTTACACTTGATTATACTTGTTACAGTCTGACATTTGTAATATTATAAATGTTAAAGTCTAACACTTGTAACTTTATACATGTTACAGTCTGACACTTGTAATATTATACATTTTACAGTCTGACATTTTCAATATTATACATGTTGCAGTCTGACACTTGTAAAATTAAACATCTTTCACTCTAACAATTGTAATATTAAACTTGTTACAGTCTGACTTTTGAAATATTATACATGTTACACTCTAACACTTGTAATATTATACACGTTACAGACTGACACTTGTAATATTATTCATGTTAGAATCTGACACTTGTAACATTATACATGTTGCAGTCTGAAACTTGCAATAATATACAAGATGCAGTTTGTCATTTGTAACACATGTTATGCCCTGACACTTGTAATATTATATTTTAAAGTCTGACACTTGTAATATTACACTTGTTGCAGTGTGACATTTGTAATATTATACATGTTACAATCTGACATTTGTAATATTATATATGCTAAAGTCTGACACTTGTAATATTACACATGTTACAGTCTGACACTTGTAATATTATACATGTTACAGTCTGATATTTGTAATATTATTCATGTTACACTCTGACACTTGTAGTATTATACATCTTTCAGTTTGACACTTGTAATATTATTGATGCTAGAGTCTAACACTTGTAATATTATACATTTTTCATTATTGCACTTGCAATATCATACTTGTTACACTCTGACATTTGTAATATTATACATGTTACAGTCTGACACTTGTAATGTTATTAAATGGAGATTACATGGGAGAGTTCCGGGGTCAACGCCCCGCTGCCCGGTCTGTGACCAGGCCTCCTGGTGGATCAGAGCCTGATCAACCATTCTGTTGCTGCTGGCTGCACGCAAACCAACGTACGAGCCACAGCCCGGCTACACAGGAACCGACTTTAGGTGCTTTTCCAGTGCCAGCTTCAAGACTGCCAGGGGTCTGTTGGTAATCCCCCTTATGTATGCTGGGAGGCAGTTGAACAGTCTCGGGCCCCTGACACTTATTGTATGGTCTCTTAACGTGCTAGTGACACCCCTGCTTTTCATTGGGGGGATGTTGCATCGTCTGCCATGTCTTTTGCTTTCGTAGTGAGTGATTTTCATGTGCAAGTTCGGTACTAGTTCCCTCTAGATTTTCCAGGTTTATATAATCATGTATCTCTCCCGCCTGTGTTCCACGGAATACAGTTTTAGGAACCTCAAGCGTTCCCAGTAATTGAGGTGTGTTATCTCCGTTATGCGCACCGTGAAGCTTCTCTGTACATTTTCTAGGTCAGCAATTTCGCCTGCCTTGTAAGGTGCTGTAAGTGTACAGCAATATTCCAGCCTAGATAGAACAAGTGACTTGAAGAGTGTCATCATGGGCTTGGCCTCCCTAGTTTTGAAGGTTCTCATTATCCATCCTGTCATTTTTCTAGCAGATGCGATTGATACAATGTTATGGTCCTTGAAGCAGAGATCCTCCGACATGATTACTCCCAGGTCTTTGACGTTGGTGTTTCGCTCTATTTTGTGGCCAGAATTTGTTTCGTACTCTGATGAAGATTTAATTTCCTCGTGTTTACCATTCTGAGTAATTGAAATTTCTTATCGTTAAACTTCATATTGTTTTCTGCAGCCCACTGAAAGATTCGGTTGATGTCCACCTGGAGCCTTGCAGTGTCTGCAATGGCAGATGCAATTGATACCATAACATTGTATCAATCGCATCTGCTAGAAAAATGACAGGATGGATAATAGAACCTTCAAATCTAGGGAGGCCAAGCCCATGATGACACTCTTCAGGTCACTTGTTCTATCTAGGCTGGAATATTGCTGCACACTAACAGCAACCTTTCAAGCAGGTGAAATTGCCGACCTAGAAAATGTACAGAGAACTTTCACGGCGTGCATAATGGAGATAAAACACTTCAATTACTGGGAGCGCTTTAGGTTCCTAAACCTGTATTCCCTGGAACGCAGGAGGGAGAGATACATGATTATATACACCTGGAAAATCCTAGAGGGACTAGTACCGAACTTGCACACGAAAAATCACTCACTACGAAAGCAAAAGACTTGGCAGACGATGCACCATCCCCCCAATGAAAAGCAGGGGTGTCACTAGCACGTTAAGAGACCATACAATAAGTGTCAGGGGCCCGAGACTGTTCAACTGCCTCCCAGCACACATAAGAGGGATTAGCAACAGAACCCCTGGCAGTCTTCAAGCTGGCACTGGACAAGCACCTAAAGTCAGTTTCCTGATCAGCCGGGCTGTGGCTCGTACGTTAGTTTGCGTGCAGCCAGCAGCAACAGCATGGTTGATCAGGCTCTGATCCACCAAGAGGCCTGGTCACAGACCGGGACGCGGGGGCGTTGACCCCCGGAACTCTCTCCAGGTAAACTCCAGGTCATGCAGATTCGGTGTCATCTCAAAGGAAGACACGTGCTGTGGCTGACATCCTTGTCTATGCCGGATATGAGGATGAGTAACAAGATGGGAGCGAGTACTGTGCCTTGTGGAACAGAGCTTTTCACCGTAGCCGCCTCGGACTTTACTATATTGACGACTACTCTCTGTGTTCTGTTAGTGAGGAAATTATAGATCCATCGACCGACTTTTCCTGTTATTCCTTTAGCACGCATTTTGTGCGCTATTACGCCATGGTCACACTTGTTGAAGGCTTTTGCAAAGTCTGTATATATTACATCTGCATTCTTTTTATCTTCTAGTGCATTTAGGACCTTGTTGTAGTGATCCAATAGTTGAGACAGACAGGAGCGACCTGTTCTAAACCCATGTTGCCCTGGGTGGTGTAACTGATGGGTTTCTAGATGGGTGGTGATCTTGCTTCTTAGGACCCTTTCAAATATTTTTATGATATGGATGTTAGTGCTATCGGTCTGTAGTTCTTTGCTGTTGCTTTAACTGCCCCCTTTGGGGAGTGGGGCAATTCTGTTGTGTTTAGTAACTGTGGGACGACCCCCGTGTCCATGAAACCCTCTCCATATGATGGAAAAGGCTCGTGATAGGGGTTCTTGCAGTTTTTGATAAACACGGAGTTCCATGAGTCTGACCCTGGGGCAGAGTGCATGGGCATGTCATTTATATTCGCCCCCGTTCGAAGTCATTTGGCGTCAGGATAACATCGTAATAGGCTTGTGTTAACCAAATTTTGTGTCTCCTCTCATCAAAAATTCTTTCTGATCTTCGACTCTCAGTCTGGTTAGTGGCTTGCTAAAAACTGAGTCATATTGGGATTTTGAGTAGCTCACTCATTTCCTTGCTGTCTTTCTGTGTAGGACCCATCTTGTTTAAGTAGGGGCCCAATACTGGACGTTGTTCTCGACTTTTGATTTTGCATAGGAAAGAAATACTTTGGGTTTCTTTCGATTTCATTAATTGCTTTTAGTTTCTTCCCGTAAATTCCTGACTCCTAGAGATTCCTTTAGCTTGAGTTCGATGCTTGCTATTTCTCTGACCAGTGGCCCTCCCTACGCATTTCAGATATATTGACCTTTTTAGCCCCTCTGTATTCTTCCAAATCGCCTGTAAAGGGAGCGCCTGTCTCTTTCTATTTTACATCTACTCCTCCTTTTTCTTAGAGGAATAAGCCTTGGTGCATACATCGAGTCCCAAACCAAGTTAATCTGTTCTAGGCATAAGTTTGGGGTCTGTGTTGCTAAGTGTATCTTCCCAGCTTATATCGGGTTTGGACTTGGTTTACTTGGTCCCACTTTATTTTTTGTTATTGAAGTTGAATTTGGTGAATGCTCCCCGTGACTATCTCATTTTGTCGGTCCGGGGGTCCACGCATACAAGTCTGAACCTCAATTATGTTTTTGATCTGAGTAATATTGTTTTTGATATGGTGACATTTCTTATCAGATCATCATTTTTAGGAAGATGAGGTCTAGTGTATTCTCCAGTCTAGTAGGCTCTATTATTTGCTGGTTTTTAAAATTTAATTTTGTTACAGTCTGAACACTTGAAATATTATACTTGATACAGTCCGACATTTGTAATAATATACGTGTTACAATCTGACACTTGTATAAATAAAAAACATGTTATAGTCTGAAAACTTGTAATAATATGCATTTTTCAGTCTGACATTCGTAATATTATACATGTTACATCTGACATTTGTAATATTACACATGTTACAGTCGACCCTTTGTTATAAAAATACAGGATACAATCTCTCATTTGTAACATTATACATTTTACAGACTGACACTTGTAATATTATACATGTTAAGTCTAACATTAGTAATATTTTACATGTTACAGTCTGACACTTATAATATTACAATTGTTACACTCTTACTTTTGTAATTTTATACATGTTACAATCTGACATTTGAATATTAAAAAATATGTTAAAGACTGACACTTGTAATATTATTCATATTACAGTCTGACATGTGCAACATTAACTTTTTAAACAGTCTGACACTTGTAATATTAAACTTGTTATAGTCTGACAGTTGTAATATTAAAAGTTTTTTTAGGCTGTTATTTGTAATATTATACATGTTACAGTGTGATACTTGTAAAATTATACATGTTTCAGTCTGACGGGTAAAATTTTTATTCTAGTCCCCCGCCCTTACAGTTGTAATATTATACTTGTTACAGGCACCTAAAATGGAGGAATATAGCAAATAATATTGTTGCAGTAATAACACCAGGAGGCAGCTCTGATGAAAACTCACACTCAGGCGAGCTTTTAAATCTCTGCACAAAATATAATTTAAACTTGCAAATAATAGAGCCTACTAGGGGTGGAGAATACACTAGACCTCATCTTTACTAACAATGATGATTTGATAAGAAATGTCACCATATCAAAAACAATATACTCAGATCACAACATTATTGTGGTTCAGACATGTATGCACAGAGCACCAGACCGAACATAAGAGATTAGTCCGAGGGGGCATTTACCAAATGCCCGGTGGCCTGATGGCTAAAGCTCCCGCTTCACACACGGAGGACCTGGGTTCGATTCCCGGAGGGTGGATTATTTTTATTATAAAACAAAAAGAAGTGCTAAGCCACAAGGGCTATTCAGCGCTGCAGGGTAGGGAAGGAAGCGAGGGTATTGGATGGCAGAAGGGAGGAGGGATGATCAGTAGGTTACAGAAAACAGCTGGGCAGGGGATAGTACGGAGGTAGAGGGCAGCAAGAGATTGAAGTAGAAAGGGCTGAAGGTATCAGAATTTGTGAAGTAAGTCAGTTGTTGTCAAAAAGTCAATGAGAGAGTCCGGATGAAAGGTGGGTCCATCAGCGAGAAGGGAAGGTAAAGAGAGAGCAGCGGAGCAAATACGACGACAGAGGTAAATTCTGCGTGCTCGTTGATAAAGTGTGCTGTCCAACAGAATGTGGCTGACTGATAATGGAGCTTGGCAATTCTCAAAAAAAGGAACAGGGCGCCTCTCCATGAGATATCCATGAGTAAGACGAGTATGGCCAATGCGAAGATGGGAGAGAGTAGTCTCCCAACCTCGACACTGGTGATAAGAAGACGGCCAGTAACTTATACTTGGTTTAATAGACTGAAGTTTGTTGCCGAGCATAGTAGACCAACGGTGTTGCCAACGGGTGTGAAGGAGGGAAGATATTGCAGCAAAATAGTCCGTAAATGCAATGCCTCTATGTGAAACTGGTAGGTCATGTACTGCTGACCGCGCAGCAGTGTCTGCCTGTTCATTGCCCTGTACGTCAACATGACCAGGGACCCAACAAAAAACAATATCTTTATGCTTCGTAAAGATGCGGCGTAGCCAAAGTTGGATACGGAGGACTAAGGGGTGATGTGTATTAAATTTCTGCATAGCCTGTAAAGCACTAAGGGAGTCTGAGACAACCACAAATGATGACACAGGCATAGATGCAATACGGATAAGTGCTGCAAGGATGGCATACAATTCAGCAGTAAAAACTACTAGCCGATGATAGTAAATGCCCTAGTACGACGCTGTCCGGAAACACTGCTGCGAATCCTATGCCATCAGAAGTCTTAGAGCCATCTGTGTACACAGCAATGGCATGAGAATGAGAGTGAAAGTGGTCAAGAAAAAGAGAGCGGGAAGCTGGGCTTTCGATCAAGGGAGAGAGAAAGAAGAGACTCGAACAGCTGGAACATCCCAGGGGGGTAGGGAAAAGTGAGATGCTACATAAACATAGAAAGGTGGTAATTGAACAGAAGACAAGAGCGAATGAAGGCGAAGAGAGAAGGGATGGAGTAAACAGGGGCGGCGAACAAATAAAGAATGTCTACTAATATCAGTGACCATTTTATAAATGGAAGGATTGTGGAGATCATGAAGCGTACATAGTAGCGAAGGCAATGGGCATCATGGCGATCGGATAAGGGTGGAACGTTTTGCTTCTGCATAGAGGCTCTCGACAGGGGAAGAGCAAAAAGCACCAAGGCATAAACGTAATCCTTGGTGGGTGAATGGATTAACGCTAGAGAGAGTAGCAGGGGATGCCGCTGAATAATGTGGTCACCATAATCAAGTTTCGATAAAATAAGGGTGGAATGTAAGGGGAAGGGGGGTTCGACGACAGCTCCCCATAAAGATACAAGGGTTTAAGAAGGGTTTACCGGCGTGACAAGTTCCTTCAGGAAGGGAAAGGGGAGGTTTCCCGAAACCTACGATCAAAAAGAGGCCCCCGAAACTTGACTGATCACGTTCAGGGGTACGGGAGCCATAGAGGTAAAAAAGGATGATCGGAGATGACAGAGCCTAGTGAAAGTAATTTGGTGGGTTTTAGTGCTGGGAAAAATTAAACCCACGTGGGGGCCCCCAAAGGGAAACACGGTCGACTGCATGCAAGAGAAAATGTAATGAGGTGACAGTCAGTGCCGCACAGGAAAGCAATCATCAACTAGAGTTTGAGAATGGCCTTACCACTATGTTAATTTATAAATAAAATAAGGAAACACTTAGCTGATAAATGACAGCAAATCGTCTACATTGCCGCCCCTGCAGACGAGGTCTAGAAGCTGTCGAAACCATCTCAGCATGGGCTGTCAAGAAATTTAATTTGTAAGTATATAAATTACCCCTAGGGGTGTTATGTCAGCATATTTCATACACTTGTGGCTGACAATATACCTACTTGTTTGGACTCAAAAATCCCCACCTTTCTGCCGACTATAGGTTGATTACAAACTCCTTGCGACTCAAGAACTGCGCAGTCCCCCTATCTACAAGAAATTCGTAACATACCTTGCTCTTGTAACGTGAGCTATGGTGTTCTCAACACCTTCGACAGGTATTGGTGACTTGATAGAAGCTGAAGTGTCCTTGGATGTCCACGTCTTCCATTGTCTAGGAAACGCACACTGGTACACTATGTTCCACAAGATTTGTCTTTATTGTTCACAATTTTATCACAAGAGAAGCTGATCACACTTCTCTTAAGTGTATTGTGTTTTGTGAGACACTTTGTTCACACTAACGCACAGATCAGTGTTCTTTGTTGGTTATCCTGGCATCAGTGTCACTCTCAGTAGAGTCAAAAGTAATCTGAAAGACGCCACAGCGCTCCATGCCGTCACTGCCCCCATCACAAAAAAAAGCTGACCTAGTACTCCTTGCTTCCTTGCCACTTCCTCGATGAAGCAAAGCAGAATGTTTGATTCTTGCTGTCTTAAGCATAGACAACAATATCCACTATTTTTACCATGGTAATAAAGTGGGAGCAGGATTTTCCTTAATTGTCCTGCTAAAATAAGAAATATACTGTCTCTTATTAGAATACACTCTGCAACACTGGACTGCAAGGAGCAGAGGTCATTTGACCACGTCGCAGAACGGCATCTGTGATCAATTACTCACTGTAGCAGTAAACAAGATGCTTGCCCCTTCTGAGAGGGCTTGGCCCCTCAGGGCTGAAAGGGGCTGAAGGGGCTGAAGGGGGCTGATAGCCCACTCCTGGAGAAATTTCTCCACATAGAGTGATGACCAAATATTTGATGGAAGACTAGAGGCCAAATCATTAATAGCAAGGAGAAAAAGTGTTGTGCTCAGAACACATCCCTGGGGGACACCTTCAGCTTGGATAAAGTCCGGGGAGAGCACATTACTAACCCGAACACAGAAATGCCTGTCAGTTAAAAAGATCTTAAGGAAGGATGGTAGATTGCCTCGAAGGCCTAAGGAGTGGGCTTGGGCTAAAATATTATACCTCCAAGTTGTGTCACAAGCCTTCTCAAGGTCAAAAAATATGGCAATAACTGAGTGGTTATTCGCAAAGGCATTACGAACATACATATCCAAGCGTACTAAGGGGTCCATGGTAGAACGTCCCTTACAAAAGCCATATTGACGAGTGGAGAGACTGTTGTGTGTCTCTTAATACCACACTGAACGTCTATTTACTAGGCATTCCATCACTTTGCAAACTGCACTGGTAAGAGCAATGGGACGATAGTGGGAGGTTTCATGACCCGTAGAGTCTGGTTTGCTGAAAGGGAGAACAATGGTGGATTTCCAAAGTTGTGGAAGAACTCCTTGTGACCAAATAAGATTGTAAAGGCGTAATAGGACTGCAAGGGCTGACTGATGTAAATGTTGTAGCATACGAATGTGAATGTCGTTGGGCCCAGCTGCCTATGATCGGCAAGCTGAGAGTGTTGCCTCCAGTTCTTGAAGTGTAAAAGGCACATTATACTGTTCTTCTCTGAGAGAAGAAAAGTCCAAGGGTGCTAACTCTATGGCAGACTTTGAGGAAAGAAATGAGGGGCACAGATGGAGTCCCTGAGAAATACGCACCAGATGATTGCCAATTTCATTGGCAACATCTAGTGGGTTTGCTATATGAACACCGGCAACCCGCAGAACAGGAGCCGGGTCAGGAGAATATTTACCACTCAGTTTTCGTACTTTTTTCCAGACTGCTCTCATAGAGGAAGCAGATGTGATAGTGGAGACATAATCTCACCAGCAAGTGCGTTTAGCGTCACGGATGACACGGTGAGTGATCGCACACTTCTGTTTAAAATCAAGAAGTCTCTCTGTGGTTCTACTGTACCGGTACCTGCCCCATGCAGCGCGTTTCAAACGTACTGCACGAGCACAAGCAGGAGACCACCAAGGCACGCATTTCTGAGAATGCCTGCCCGAAGTTTGGGGTATAGAATGAGAAGCTTCAGTTAAAACGGATTACGAGAAGAGGCATAAAAGCTCATCGATGGAGGACGAAGAAGGAACCTCTCTAAAAACAGTTAGGTGTGAGTAAAGGTTCCAATTTGCCTGATCAAATTGCCAGCGTGGGATGCGAAGAGGTGCTGAATATGAAGGGGACGTAAGAATGATTGGGAAATGATAGCTCTCATGTAAGTCCGGGAGAACAGACCAAGTGAAGTCTAATGCGTTGGAGGAAGAGCAGACTGAGAGATCGATGCAAGAGAGAGTGTTATTCCGAGGATGAAAATGGGTGTGAGTACCTGTATTTAAAACATGGAGGGGGAGGGTGGCAAGAAAAGCCTCTAACTGAATACCAAGGGAATCACAGTAAGACCCCCCCCCAGAGGAGATGGTGGGCATTAAAATCACAAAGTAACAGAAACGGTGGCGGTAATGACGAAACAAGAAAGGCAATATCCGGAATAGATAATGCCCGAGAAGGAGAGAGATATAAAGAACAGAGCGTATACCACCTATTCAAGTGGATACAGGCTGCTGTGTAATGCAGCGAAGTATGAACAAATAGCTGATGGTACGGAATATCAGTGCATAGAAGAAGGGCACTTTTATTAAAGGTCCCATCAGGGAAAGGATCTGAAGAATACAATAAATTATAGCCTGAGATGGGAGAGATAACAGCAGAGTGTAATTTTCGTTCCTGTAAGCAAAGACCAACAGGGCAAAACTGGGAGAGTAACATCTGAAGCTCACCCCGATTACCCCTGAGGCAGTGTATATTCCACTGTAAATAGGCCATGATTGGCAATGATGAAGATACCTGAAATCCGCAGGTAGGGATTCCTATGGACTAGAGAGGTTAGAAAAGTCCACATGTGGAGGCAGTGGAAAACGTTCAAGCAGTGAAGGAATTGTGCGCTGTGAAGAAAGGAGTTGCGCAGATGGAGCAGAGGAGAGAGAAGGAGCGGAGGGTGGATCAGTGTCCATTGATGGTTTGGTCTCTGCAATATATTCAGAGATTGCTTCAAGTGTTTCAGAATTCAGAGACGTCATATGGGAGACAATATTGGAAATGGTAGGGGGAGGATGAGTAAAGATTGGAACTGTATTGGACTCTAAAAAGGTAAGGGGGGGGCGAAAGGGTGGAGGGAACTGGAGAAGCATGGAAGGGGACAGAAGAGGCAGAAACCTGGGAGGTGGTAGAAGAGGAAGAAACTTGGGAGGGAACAGGGGAGGAAGGTACGGTACGAGGAGGAGGGTGAACCTCTGTACTTGTAACAGAGCCAGTGATAGGGGGAGAACCAGGTACAGATACAGGGAAGGTAAAATGAGGAGGTGGAAGATGGGTAGGTGTTAACGGACCTTTTTTTGACTTTTGAGAAGTAGAGGGATGATTGGTAGGAGGTGTCATATGAGATCTCGTCGCTACTTAGGCTTGTGAGAGAGAAGACGAAGAAGCGAGATCAGACTGAGGTGTTGAAGTAGGGACGTCTGAGCCGAGGACAGCAAAAGAATTAGATACAGGAGTGACTATGGGAGAGGTAACCATAGAGGTGGGTGCAGAAGATGGGATACCAGAAGTGGGGGGACGTTTTGAAACACGGGAATAAGAAACACGAGGTAGTCTCCCTTGGAGGCGGAGATAAGAAACTGCCATGGCATAAGGGAGACCTGCCTCTTTGAGGTAACGGATTTCCCGCTCGTTTAAGTAGACTTGACAACGGCGAGAGTACGATGGGTGAGCCTCATGACAATTAAGGCAAGAGGGAGGTCGATTGCAAGACGTATTAGAATGGTCATCGGCACCACAGTTAGTTTAATATGTTTATTATGCACCACATACCCATCCTGTGGGCGGTAGTCAAAAGATTACAGAGGTACATAATGGGTCCAGGGACTGGGCCTCAAAGTTTTGATAGCTGAGCAAGTTACAGAGGTAATGAATTCACAATTTACAAAGGTAATGAACTCACAATTTACAAAGGTAATGAACTCCAGGTAGGTCTAGTCACAATCATGACAAGTTACAAAGGTATTTACAGATTACAGAGGTACACAATGGGTCCAGGGACCGGGCTCCAAAGTTTTGATGGCTGAACTAGGTACAAGGTAATGAACTCACAAGTTACAAAGGTAATGAAGTCACAAGTTACAAAGGTAATGAATACTTTAAGAATGGTTACTTACGTTTATACATGGCTGCAATCATGAACAAATTTTAGAGTAATGAGGAATTCACACTTCCACACCCGGTCACAACTGTAGTGAGTTATTGGTGCAAATGTTGATTGCTGAGTCTCTCTCTCTCTCACACACACACACACACATACAAATTCATACACACACACACATAAACACACACACACACACACACACACACACACACACACACACACACACACACACACACACACACACACACACACAAACTCATGCACACACATGCACACACACTCATACACACACACACACACACTCATTCACACACACACTCATACACACACACACACTCATACTCACACACACACACACACACACACACACACACACACACACACACACACACACACACACACACACACACACACATGCACATATGTGGTAATGCTTTATTTACAGCTAGCAAAGCACAGACTGGGCACTCGGCGATAGATCTGCAATATTTCGCTGGATGGCCAAATCGCCAGCAATTTCTACAATGTTGCAGTGTAGGGATCACCTTTCGAACTTGTAACCGATGTCCTGCTACATAAACTGAGGATGGGAGTTCACGGCTGTCAAAAGTTAAACAAGCCACATTGCTAGGTTATCGTCTCTGCCCACGGGCAGGAAGAACGTAAGTGTCTACCTTGAGGATTGGGAGATCTTGGAGTTCCAGCTGTTCAAGAATGTCAGTGCCACATGTCTGGAAATTTTGTTGAACTATGGTATGGGGCAGAATGACGGTACCACTACAAGAATTGAGGGAATGATGTTTTTCAATAGTGACAGGAAGAGTATCGATGTGGGAAAGACGAGAGAGCTCATGAGCCTGGATAGCATTCTGTACGGTGATGATGCACGTACCACTTTTAAGAGCATGAAAAGAAATATCTTTACCAACATGGCGTAGGAGTGCCTTGCCAATACTGTGGTCAGAAAGATAGGCAGTAGAGGAAGTCGGTCGTAAAGTGAAGAATTTAGTCCATTGTGCAGTCTGAAACTGAGCGTGGAAAGGTAGTGAAGGACGTGTCGATCTTTTCTGAGAAGAACGAGAAGGTGGAGAAGCATTATCAGCAGGTAATTGTCGTTGGCGTTTAGGCGTGGGACCAGAGTTGGTCGGACGTGGAAGGGGTCGGCGATTCGAAAATTGCTGCACCGTAGAGGGAGAGGCCGGAAGCATAGTCAGATGAGATCGAAGGTCAGATAAATTGAAGGAGTCAGTCGAGGCCTCAGTACCTGAAGCGGGTGAAGAAACAGCACCAGCAAGAGGTACAGAGGCATGAGGAGTGTCCGAAGAGTGATCCAAAGATGAGGTGGTGTCAGAATGGGGTGCGGTATCAAGAAGGGGCCCGAGGGTAGCAGGTTCATGGACTAGGGCTGCCATGGTTAGGTTAATTCTTTCTTTTTGTTTTTAAGAAAAAAAAAGAAAGAAGAAAAGGAAATAAAAATAAAAAAAAGAATAAAAAAAAGGGGGGACCGGGTAGGGATAGTTCCTAGGAGGAATGAAAGGGCCAGAAATCTCCCTCTGCACCCAAGAGGACCTCAGCACTGCAAGTAGCACAGAAGCAGCATTGAACCCATGCCATATCCTACCTATCATGCCAGTAAACCGGCAATCCGGGATAGCAACCTCACATCTGCCGAGCTACCTTGGTGGACAAAAGAGAGGGTGGCCGAAAATCCACAACAAAGCATACCTCCATCGGCCACCACCCCCGGAATCTAAAAGGTGGCTTCCAGAGATACACCCGTCGCCCGAGAGACACCTGATGCCACTCTCCGGGATACCTGGAGTTTACCTGGAGAGAGTTCCGGGGGTCAATGCCCCCACGGCCCGGTCTGTGACCAGGCCTCCTGGTGGATCAGAGCCTGATCAACCAGGCTGTTGCTGCTAACTGCACGCAAAACAACATACGAGCCACAGCTCGGCTGATCAGGAACTGACTTTAGGTACTTGTCCAGTGCCAGCTTGAAGACTGCCAGGGGTCTGTTGGTAATCCCCCTTATGTGTGCTGGGAGGCAGTTGAACAGTCTCGGGCCCCTGACACTTATTGTATGGTCTCTTAACGTGTTAGTGACACCCCTGCTTTTCATTGGGGGGATGGTGCGTCGTCTGCCAAGTCTTTTGCTTCGTAGTGAGTGATTTTCGTGTGCAAGTTCGGTACTACTCCCTCTAGGATTTTCCAGGTGTATATAATCATGTATCTCTCCCTCCTGCGTTCCAGGGAATATAGGTTTAGGAACCTCAAGTGCTCCCAGTAATTGAGGTGTTTTATCTTCGTTATGCGTGCCGTGAAAGTTCTCTGTACATTTTCCAGGTCGGCAATTTCACCTGCCTTGAAAGGTGCTGTTAGTGTGCAGCAATATTCCAGCCTAGATAGAACAAGTGACCTGAAGAGTGTCATCATGGGCTTGGCCTCCGTAGTTTTGAAGGTTCTCATTATCCATCCTGTCATTTTTCTAGCAGATGCGATTGATACAATGTTATGGTACTTGAAGGTGAGATCCTCCGACATGATCACTCCCAGGTCTTTGACGTTGGTGTTTCACTCTATTTTGTGGCCAGAATTTGTTTTGTACTCTTATGAAGATTTAATTTCCTCATGTTTACCATATCTGAGTAATTGAAATTTCTCATTGTTGAACTTCATATTGTTTTCTGCAGCCCACTGAAAGATTTGGTTGATGTCCGCCTGGAGCCTTGGAGTGTCTGCAATGGAAGACACTGTCATGCAGATTCGGGTGTCATCTGCAAAGGAAGACACGGTGCATCTCGCACTTGTGACAGAGTGTCAGCGTGCTACATTGTGCTCCGGGTTTTCTGGCGTTTTCACGGTCGCTCTTACATGCTAGAACTTTAATTTGTGTCATCAATCCTATACGATACATCCCTCTAGCGCCTGGAACCAATCTTGGGCAGAAAACGTTATATACTGAGTCAAAAAGGGAGAATTAGTGTGCACTACTTAGCAGAGTTTACTGCCAGAGGGGAATCATAGGCCTGTGTCCCGTGTGGAAAATATAATAATAATTGAACTTTTCGTGTCAGAGGAAAGAAAGTCTCCCTGATAACATTGAGTATACATAGTGTATAGTGTATACTACAGTGGCTCCCTAGTATATTTATGATAAAGGCTAAAGTGTCATTTGAAAACAGGTGAATTTGTAAATGAAGTGATAAGCCTATAGAGGCAGGTGCCAGAAGTCGCCAGAAACATACCACAGGTCAGCTGTTTTTAATAATCTTCCTGGCCTGCTAGTGTACTCGCATATAATCTAGTGATACCAGTGAATAGCAGAATACAGTGTTGTAGTAGCAACTAACCAGTATTATAATGGTTACTTAGTGGAGGTGAGTGACTTTCATAGTTCTTTTTTCATGAAATACAGACATATACTGTGAATTTCATATAACTGTAGTTTCCAGCAGTCGCAATAAACACAAAAAGAGAATGCAAATTTAACTTACAGAAAAAGCTTCTTCCTCAAAATTTTTCACCTTTTAAACTATAGTTTTAATATAGCATTTATTGTGGTGGAGACGAAAAAAATAGAAAAGCTAGTACATCGATTGATAGACAATGGTTGAGGTCGACGTTCTCAATGTAGGAGTGCAGCAGTAACCGTTTCTTTACAAACACGCAGGTTATAACTTTTGAATCAATCAAATACATATTATCGGGTAGATAATTTCACAGTAGATCCTCATGTGTTAGGCCAAATTCCCGGCCCATAAGTTTTAAAATAAGCGACCATCTGATCAGATCAGATCGTCTGTCCGAACCTTGATGGTCCGAATCCCTTGGACTGGTCTCAATGGTTTGTATGACATAAGCAGAGCGTAAACGGATGGGTTTGTAGGCGGCCCCTTTTAACTAAAATTAAATATTATCAGAACGTGCACGGTAAGCTGTCCAATATACAAAAACAATTAGAAACAGAAATACAAATAGCTAGAGCTTCATTTAAGGAGGTTATTAATAGAATATTCAAGAGGTTGCTAGTAGAATTGCAGTAAATCAACCATTCAAATCATTATGAAGCTGTGTGCAGTCTGTGGTCAGTCAAACAAACGGGCTCCACATGGATAAATTGTCATTTTTGTGGAAATTGGTGTCACGCCCTTGTGCAGATATCCAAGAACTAGCTACAAGCAGTATTAAAACAGGGAAATGTTTTTGGTATGCCCAAATGAGATAAATCTGTGGACTAAAATCCCCAAGGGTATTAAAAGAGGACAACATAAAATCTCCTTTCATAGAAAACCTGGAAGCTTTCTACAACAGATGGGAACATAAAAAGTCTGGGCTGAATGGTACTGCCCGTGATTACTGGCCATGTATCAGAAAGTGTAAGGCTGGAGATGAAGTCCTGGTAGTCAGTAAATGTGGGGCTGAAAGTGCTGTCCGGGGAGACAGTTATGGTGAAGCTAGAGGTGCTGTCCGGGAGACAGTAATGGTGAAGCTGGAGGTGCTGTCCTGGGAGACAGTAATGGTGAAGCTGGAGATGCTGTCTGGAGACAGTAATGGTGAAGCTGGAGATGCTGTCCTGGGAGACGTAATGGTGAAGCTGGAGATTTTGTCCAGGTAGTCGGGAATTATACACAGGAAAAGGAATACATTAAATGACCTCATAGGGGACAGGAGCAATAGTAGGGAAACAAGTGTAGTCAAAGATAAGATAAAAACAATATTGCAAACTAGAAATACCGCAGGAAATAGCAAACAAGAGGACTCCACTAGCAATAGTGAGGATATATTACCAAAACAACTGGTGGGAGCTCCATTGTTGGTGCTAGGGAGGATAGAAGTAAGACAGGGAACATGCACCAACAGGGAATACAGTCACAGAAACCCAAGGCAAATGGAAACCAAGCCTGTGCACATACTATGCCCTTGGTATCTGCTGGCATGGGAAATCTGGAAAAACAGATGGGACGTGCAACTATAACCACCCTAGAAAATGCCATGCCCATATGACAACAGGAAAATGCAAACTCCCTTCCTGTAAGCTTTTTCACCCTGAACTGTGTACCTCTTCAGTACAGGAAAGACTGTGCTATAACTTAAATTGCAGGCATACCATCTAAAGGGGGACAAAAAGATACAAAACATCCAGGCCATGGGAAAACCTGGGTAGCCACAGCCACTCAAGAGGGAGAGGTTTTTTAGTGCCAGGAAGGAAAAAAAACTGGCAGGAAATGGCAGAAATCGTACACCAAATCCAGTCATTCCTGGAGTGGAACCACAGTCGAAGGCCTCCACTCCAAACAAACAGATACAGATACTAATGCCGGAAAAAAATCCCCCCCCCAGTACCAACAATACCACCAGTCCGATAACATTCTTCTTTGCAAATATACAGGGTCTAAAGCCAGCAACAAACAACAAAATACCTTTCATCCGTGGACTGCTTGCAGAGGCAAAGGCAATGTTCGCGGCTTTCACTGAGACCCACATAAAGGATCACTTGGACAACGAAATATGGATCCCAGGTTACAACCTTCCGGGATGCGGGAGCCACAGAGGTACAAAGGATGATCGGAGATGACAGAGCATCTAGTGAAAGTAATTTGGTGGATTTTAGTGCTGGAAACTTTAAACCCACGTGTGGTGGCCCAATTGGAAACACGGTCGACTGCATGCTGGAGAGAAACTGTAATAAGGTGACAGCGCCTGCACAGGCAATAGCAAAGTCATCAACATAGAGTGATGACCAAATATTTGATGGAAGACTAGAGGCCAAATCATTAATAGCAAGGAGAAAATTATTATTATTATAATCAAAAACAAGAGCTAAGCCACAAGGGCTATAGAGCGCTGCAGGGTAGGGAAGGAATGAGGGTATTGGATGGCAGAAGGGAGGAGGGATGATCAGTAGGTTACAGAAAACAGCGGGATGAAACAGCAGATGAAAGGTGGGTCCATCAGTGAGAAGGAAAGGTAAAGAGAGAGCAGTGGAGCGAAGACGACGACGGAGGTAAATTCTGCATGCTCGTTGATAAAGTGGGCAGTCCAACAGAATGTGGCTGACTGATAATGGAGCTTGGCAATTCTCACAGAGAGGAGCAGGGTGCCTCTCCATGAGATATCCATGAGTAAGATGAGTATAACCAATGCAAAGATGGGAGAGAGTAGTCTCCCAACCTCGACACTGGTGATAAGAAGACGGCCAGTAACCTATACTTGGTTTAATAGATTGAAGTTTGTTGCCGAGCATAGTAGACCAACGGTGTTGCCAACGGGTGTGAAGGTGCGAAGATATTGCAGCAAAATAGTCCGTAAATGGAATACCTCTACATGAAACTGGTAGGTCATGTACTGCTGACCGTGCAGCAGTGTCTGCCTGTTCATTGCCCTGTACGTCAACATGACCAGGGACCCAACAAAAAACAATATCTTCATGCTTGGTAAAGATGCGGTGTAGCCAAAGTTGGATACGGAGGACTAAGGGGTGAGGTGTATCAAATTTCTGTATAGCCTGTAAAGCACTAAGGGAGTCTGAGACAACCACAAATGATGACACAGGCATAGATGCAATACGGATAAGTGCTGCAAGGATGGCATACAATTCAGCAGTAAAAATACTAGCCGAAGATAGTAAATGCTCTCATATGACGCTGTCCGGAAACACTGCTGCGAATCCTACGCCTTCAGAAGACTTAGAGCCATCTGTGTACTCAGCAATGGCATGAGAATGAGAGTGAAAGTGGTCATGAAAAAGAGAGCGGAAAGCGACCGTAGACAGTTGGGCTTTCGAGCAAGGGAGAGAGAAAGAACAGACTCGAACAGCTGGAACTTCCCAGGAGGGTAGGGAAAAGTGAGATGCTACATGAACATAGAAAGGTGGTAACTGAAGAGAAGACAAGAGCGAATGAAGGCGAAGAGAGAAGGGATGGAGTAAACAGGGGCGGCGAACAAATAAAGAATGTCTACTAATATCAGTGACCATTCTATAAATGGAAGGATTACAGAGATCATGAGAAAGTACATAGTAGTGAAGGCAATGGGCATCACGGCGATCAGATAAGGATGGAACGTTCACTTCTGCATAGAGGCTCTTGACAGGGGAAGAGCGAAAAGCACCAAGGCATAAATGTAATCCTTGGTGATGAATGGGGTTAAGGCTAGAGAGAGTAGCAGGAGATGCCGCTGAATAGATGTGGTCACCATAATCAAGTTTCGATAAAATAAGGGTGGAATGTAGGCGAAGGAGGGTTCGACGATCAGCTCCCCATGAAAGAAGAGCAAGGGTTTTAAGAAGGTTCAGCTGGCTGTGACAAGTTGCCTTCAGAGAGGTAATGTGAGGTTTCCAGGATAACCTACGATCAAAGAGGAGGCCCAGAAACTTGACTGTATCACGTTCAGGGATACAGGAGCCATAGAGGTACAAAGGATGATCTGTGATGACAGAGCATCTAGTGAAACTAATTTGGTGGGTTTCAGTGCTGGAAAATTTAAACCCACGTGTGGTGGCCCATTTGGAAACACGGACGACTGCATGCTGGATAGAAACTGTAATGAGGTGACAGTCAGCGCCTGCACAGGCAATAGCGAAGTCATCAACATAGAGTGATGACCAAATATTTGATGGAAGACTAGAGGCCAAATCATTAATAGCAAGGAGAAAAAGTGTTGTGCTCAGAACACATACCTGGGGACACGTTCAGCTTGGATAAAGTCAGGGGAGAGCACATTAGTAACTCGAACACGGAAATGCCTGTCAGTTAAAAAGTTCTTAAGGAAGGATGGTAGATTGCCTCGAAGGCCTAAGGAGTGGGCTTGGGCTAAAATATTATACCTCCAAGTTGTGTCATATGCCTTCTCAAGGTCAAAAAATATGGCAATAACTGAGTGGTTATTCACAAAGGCATTATGAACATACGTATCCAAGCGTAGTAAGGGGTCTATGGTAGAACGTCCCTTACGAAAGCCTTATTGACGAGTGGAGAGACTGTTGTGTGTCTCTAAATACCACACTAAACGTCTATTTACTAGGCATTCCATCACTTTGCAAACTGCACTGGTAAGAGTAATGGGACAATAGTGGGAGGTTTCATGTCCCGTAGTGCCTGGTTTGCGGAAAGGGAGAACAATGGCGGATTTCCACAGCTATGGAAGAACTCCTTGTGGCCAAATAAGATTGTAAAGGCGTAATATGACTGCAAAGGCTGACTGATGTAAATGTTGTAGCATACGAATATGAATGTCGTCGTGCCCAGCTGCCGATGATCGGCAAGCTGAGTGTGTTGCCTCCAGTTCTTGAAATGTAAAAGGCACATTATACTGTTCTTCTCTGAGAGAAGAAAAGTCCAAGGGTGCTGACTCTCTGGCAGACTTTGAGGAAAGAAATAAGGGGCATACATGGAGTCCCTGAGAAATACGGACCAGATGATTGCCAATTTCATTGGCAACATCTAGTGGGCTTGCTATATCAACACCGGCAACCTGCAGAACAGGAGCTGGGTCAGGAGAATATTTACCACTCAGTTTTCATACTTTTTTCCAGACTTCACTCATAGAGGAAGCAGAGGTGATGGTGGAGACATAATCTCGCCAGCAAGTGTGTTTAGCGTCACGGATGACTCGGCGAGCAATCGCACGCTTCTGCTTAAAATCAAGAAGTCTCTCTGTGGTTCTATTGTTCCAGTACCTGCCCCATGCAGCGCATTTCAAACGTACTGCACGAGCACAAGCAGGAGACCACCAAGGCACGCATTTCTGAGAATGCCTGCCCGAAGTTTGGGGTATAGAATGAGAAGCTGTGGTTAAAACGAATTACGAGAAGAAGTGCAAAAGCTCATCGATAGCAGTGAAGGAAAGGTGCGCTGTGAAGAAAGGAGTTGTGCAGATGGAGCAGAGGAGAGAGAAGGAGTGGAGGGTGGATCAATGTTCATTGATGGTTTGGTCTCTGCAATATATTCAGAGATTGCTTCCAGTGTTTCAGAATTCAGAGACGTCGTGTGGGAGACAATGTTGGAAATGGTAGGGGGAGGATGAGTAAAGATTGGAACTGTATTGGACTCTACCAAGGTAGGAGGGGCGAAAGGGTGGAGGAAACTAGAGAAGCATGGAAGGGGACAGAAGAGGCAGAACCCTGTGAGGTGGCAGAAGAGGAAGAAACTTGGGAGGGAATAGGGGAGGAAGGTACAGTACGAGGTGGAGGGTGAACCTCTACACTTGTAACAGAGCCAGTGAGAGGGGGAGAACCAGGTACAGAGACAGGGAAGGTAAAATGAGGAGGTGGAAGATGGGTAGGAAGTGTTAACAGACCTTTTTTTTTACTTTTGAGAAGTAGAGGGACGATTGGGGGGAGGTGTCATACGAGATCTCGTCGCTACTTAGGCTTGTGAGAGAGAACACGAAGAAGCGAGATCAGACTGAGGCGTTGAAGTAGGGATGTCTGAGCAGAGGACAGCAAAAGAATTAGATACAGGAGTGACTATGGGAGAGGTAACCACAGAGGTGGGTGCAGAAGATGGGATACCAGAAGTGGGGGGACGTTTTGAAATACGGGAATAAGAAACACAAGGTACAGTCTCCCTTGGAGGCGGAGATGAGAAACTGCCATGGCATAAGGGAGACCTTCTGCCTCTTTGAGGTAACGGATTTCCCACTCGTTTAAGTAGACTTGACAACGGCGAGAGTATGAAGGGTGAGCCTCATGACAATTAAGGCAAGAGTGAGGTCGATTGCAAGACGTATTAGAATGGTCATCTGCACCACAGACTGGGCATTCGGCGATAGATCTGCAATATTTCCCTGGATGGCCAAATCGCCAGCAATTTCTACAATGTTGCGGTGTAGGGATCACCTTTCAAACTTGTAACCGATGTCCTGCTACATAAACTGAGGATGGGAGTTCACGGCTGTCAAAAGTTAAACAAGCCACATTGCTAGGGTATCGTCTCCGCCCATGGGAAGGAAGAACGTAAGTGTCTACCTTGAGGATTGGAAGATCTTGATGTTCCAGCTGTTCAAGAATGTTAGTGCCACATGTCTGGAAATTTTGTTGAATTATGGTATGGGGCAGAATGACGGTACCACTACAAGAATTGAGGGAATGATGTTTTTCAATAGTGACAGGAACAGTATCGATATGGGAAAGACGAGAAAGCTCATGAGCCTGGGTAGCATTCTGTACGGTGATGATGTGCGTACCACTCTTAAGAGCATGAAAAGAAATATCTTTACCAACATGGTGTAGGAGTGCCTTGCCAATACTGTGGTCAGTAAGATAGGCAGTAGAGGAAGTCGGTCGTAAAGTGGAGAATTTAGTCCATTGTGCAGTCTGAAACTGAGCGTGGAAAGGGAGTGAAGGATGTGTCGATCTTTTCTGAGAAGATCGAGGTGGAGAAGTATCATCAGCAGGAAATTGTCATTGGCGTTTAGGTGTGGGACCAGAGTTGGTCCGACGTGGAATGGGTCGGCGATTTGAAAATTGCCGCACTGTAGAGGGAGAGGCCGGAAGTATAGTCAGAGGAGAGCAAAGGTCAGATAAATTGAAGGAGTCAGTCGAGGCCTCAGTACCTGAAGTGGGTGAGGAAACAGCTCCGGCAAGAGGTACAGAGGCATGAGGAGTTTCCGAAGAGTGGTCCAAAGACGAGGCGGGGTCAGAACGGGGTGCGGTATCAAGAAAGGGCCCGGGGGTAGTAGGTTCATGGACTAGGGCTGCCATGGTTAGGTTACTTGTTTCTTTTTGTTTTTAAGAAGAAAAAAGAAAGAAGAAAAGAAAATGAAATTAAAAAATAGAATGAAAAAAGGGGGGACCGGGGAGGGATAGTTGCTAGGAAGATTGAAAGGGCCAGAAATCTCCCTCCACGCCCAAGAGGACCTCAGCACCGCATGTAGCATAGATGCAGCATGGAACCCGTGCCATACCCTACCCATAATGCCAGTAAACCAGCAATCCGGGATAGCAACCTCACATCTGCCGAGCTACCTCCGTGGACAAATGAGAGGGCGGCTGGAAATCCACCACAAAGCATACCTCCTTCGGCCACCACCCCCGGAATCCGAAAGGTGGCTTTCAGAGATACACCCGTCGCCCGAGAGACACCCAAAGCCTCCCTCCGGGATACAGGAGAGGGATCTGGACATCCCCAGGCAATCCAGATTCCACGGCAAACTACACCACCGCCAAGAACCTCAACAGAATGGGAAAGACCCCGGTACCCTTTCCCCTACCTAGGAACTAGCGTGCCTGTGGGAAAAAAAACCCAAAGGCCAAAAAGGAAGGGCAAAAGGGAGGGGTGGGGAGGAAGAGGAGGAAAGGAAAAAGGGGAGGATGGGATAGAGAATGGGGGATTGGGGGGTAATTAGGTTTGGTCTGAGAAAGGAGACCGACATGTGTAATTCCTCAGACCAAGAGATTCTTCACCACGCCAAGGAGCCCCCCTTGAAGAGGTCCTATGCCAAATCAAAGTCGAGAACAATGTCCAGTATTGGGCCCCTACTTAAACAAGATGGGTCCTACACAGATGACTGCAAGGAAATGAGTGAGCTACTCAAGTCTCAGTATGACTCAGTTTTTAGCAAGCCGCTAACCACACTGAGAGTTGAAGACCAAAATGAATTTTTTATGAGAGCCACAGAATTTGGTTAACACAAGCCTATCTGATGTTATCCTGACGCCAAATGACTTCGAACAGGCGATAAATGACATGCCCATAAACTCTGCCCCAGGGCCACATTCATGGAACTCCGTGTTCATCGAGAACTGCAAGAAGCCCCTATCACGAGCCTTTACCATCCTATGGAGAGGGAGCATGGACTCGGGGGTCGTCCCACAGTTACTAAAAACGACAGACATAGCCCCACTCCACAAAGGGGGCAGTAAAGCAAAAGCAAAGAACTACAGACCGATACCACTAACATCCCATATTATAAAAATCTTTTAAAGGGTCCTAAGAAGCAAGGTCACCTTCTTCTGATGATGACCAGAGCTTTGGTAAGATGGGTAAGGAAGAAGGATGGGTAAGGATGGAAATATTGGAAAAGATTGGGAGGGGGGAGAGAGGTAGGATATAAAAAGGTAAGTGGCCCAACCACTTTGGTGTAATTTAAAAAGTGTATGTGAAATGATAAGATATTCTTTAAGGGGGTATAATACTAACCCATCAGAGTCACATAGATATAATAGATATATAAGGACATGACTCTGAATTGGTAGTAATTATACAAGTTGCAATTGCGTTTTTTTTTTTTTTTTTTTTTTTTTTTTTGCGATTGCACAACGGATATTTATGCGACAATGAAGGCAATATTTTTCTGGCCAGTTTATGGAATTACGTGACAATGGCTTCTTACAGTTGGTGTCCAGCCATGGTAAATTGCATAATTTTTACATTAGAATGTTATATAAGATGTCTCCCTAATTGGGGGCAATGATTTTCTAAGTATACATAGAAGGGTTCTGGTGGTACCCAATCTTCTTCATCAGGGAGGATGCTCAATATCATGGGTCGATGGTAATCATCTTTATGTATAAAACGACGGACCCTCTGTGGGAGAGTCATTCTTTGAGTCCTGTGAGGAGGAGTATTGATTATATAATCCATGGTGTTTACCACTTGTATAGGATGTTCTCTATCTGGCATGTATAGTTCTTGCATTGAATAGAGTTGTATGTGTAAATCTGCCATTTTAACTCTGTCTCTCCTCCTGGTATCGGTAATGAAGCGAAGAGCTCTATTCTGGACCCTTTGTAGCCGTAGCATGTTGGTCTTTGTTGTTAATGACATTGGGACACAAGGGTATTAGAGTATTGGTCTTATTATCATTTTATACAGATGTTTTTTGACATGTTGAGGGGCTTGATTGAATCGAAAGAGACTTTTAAGACCGGCTTTGGCTATGTTGATCTTTTTAGTTACATGAGATGTCGAGTGGAGTAGCCTGTCTATTTCATATCCCAAGATCTTGTTAGGGTTTCTAATGGCTACAGGTGTACCTCTGATGGAGATACCCCCTTTATCTTCAATTGTTGATGCAAAACATCCTATCGTGCTAACAAGGACCTTGTCAGGATTAGTCGTAATTGTCCATTTCTTTTCCCAATTGGATGTTCGACGAAGTTCAATATTCATTTTTTCTATGACTCTCTCATACTTGTATTTTCCTGTTACTGGAGTTGATGAGACGACATGAATAACATCATCTGCAAACTGTGTCACAATTGTATCATTAAACTCTGGTTGAGGAAGGTCATTCACATAAATGTTGAACAGAAGTGGACTGAGAAAAGAACCTTGTGGGACACCGGCTGTCGGTATAAAAGGCTCTGCCGATCTGCCATGAAAGGTGGGAATGATTTTTCTTTGAGTTAAGAAATTATAAATTACTCTGAGAAAAGTCCAGTTATGGTCTGGTAGGTCAATGAGTTTGTATATAAGGCCATCATGCCATAAGCTATCAAAAGCTTTATGAACATCTCTGGTGGCAATTAAGGCAAGATTGCCCTGATGTTTTAGACTTGCTACAGTGTCAAAAATAACATTTATTGCATGATTGGTACCTCTATGTGTTCTAAAGCCAAATTGTTTTTCAGTAAAAAGGTGTTTAAACTCCAGCGTGACAGAGTGTCAGCGTGCCTCGTTGTGCTCCGGGTTTTCTCGAGTTTTCACAGTCGCTCTTACATGCTAGAACTTTAATTTGTGTCATCAATCCTATACGATACATCCCTCTAGCGCCTGGAACCAATCTTGGGCGGAAAACATTATATACTGAGTCAAAAAAGGAGATTTAGTGTGCACTACCTAGCAGAGTTTACTGCCAGAGGGGAATCATAGGCCTGTGTCCCGTGTGAAAAAAATAATAATAATTGAACTTTTCGTGTCAGAGGAAAGAAATTCTCCCTGATAACATTGAGTATACATAGTGTATAGTGTATACTACAGTGGCTCCCTAGTATATTGATGATAAAGGCTAAAGTGTCATTTGAAAACAGGTGAATTTGTAAATGAAGTGATAAGCTTATAGAGGCAGGTGCCAGAAGTCGCCAGAAACTTACCACAGGTCAGCTGTTTTTAATAATCTTCCTGGCTTGCTAGTGTACTCGCATATAATCTAGTGATACCAGTGAATAGCAGAATACAGTGTTGTAGTAGCAACTAACCAGTATTATAATGGTACTTAGTGGAGTGGAGTGACTTTCATTAGTTTCTTTTTTCTTGAAATACCAGACGTATACTGTGAATTTCATATAACCTGTAGTTACCAGCGGTCGCAATATACACAACGAGAAGCAAATATTACTACAGAAAAAGCGTCCTTCCTCCAAAATTTCCACCAGTCAACTATAGTGAAAATATAGCATATATTGTGGTGGAGACGGAAAAAAAATAGAAAAACTAGATACAGCGATTGATAAACAAGGGTGGAGGTCTACCGTTCGTCATTGTAGGAGCTGCCAGCAGTCATCGGTTTCTTCAACACGCAAGTTATACTTTTGTATCAATCAAATCACATATTACTCGGGTAGATAATTTCCAGTAGATCCTTCATGGGTTAGCCCAAATCACCGACCAGTATGTTTTAAATAAGCGACCCACTGATCAGATCAGATCGACTGGTTCGAACCCTTGACTAGTCCGAACCCTTGACTGGTCCGAACCCTTGACTGGTCCGAACCCTTGGCTGGTCCGAACCCTTGACTGGTTTCAAACGGTTTCGTTGGACAATAAAGCAGACTGTAAACGGATGGGGTTGTAGGTGCCCTTATAAACACAAACATTAAATATATATCAGGAACGTGCACAGTAAGCTGTCCAATATACAAAAACAGTTAGAAACAGAAATACAAATAGCTAGAGCTTCATTTAAGGAGGTTATTAATAGAATATTCAAGAGGTTGCTAGTAGAATTGCAGTAAATCAACCATTCAAATCATTATGAAGCTGTGTGTAGTCTGTGGTCAGTCAAACAAACGGGCTTCCACATGGGTAAATTGTCATTTTTGTGGAAATTGGTGTCACGCCCCTTGTGCAGATATCCAAGAACTAGCTACAAGCAGTGTTAAAACAGGGAAGTGTTTTTGGGTATGCCCAAATGAGATAAATCTGTGGACTAAAATCACAAGGGTATTAAAAGAGGACAACATCAAAGCTGCTTTCATAGAAAACCTGGAAGCTTTCTACAACAGATGGGAACATAAAATGTCTGGGCTGAATGGTACTGCCCTTGATACTGGCCATGTAGTCAGAAAGTGTAAGGCTGGAGATGAAGTCCTGGTAGTCAGTAAATGTGGGGCTGATAGTGCTGTCCTGGGAGACAATAATGGTGAAGCTGGAGGTGCTGTCCTGGGAGACAGTAATGGTGAAGCTGGAGGTGCTGTCCTGGGAGACAGTAATGGTGAAGCTGGAGATGCTGTCCTGGGAGACAGTAATGGTGAAGCTGGAGTTTTTGTCCAGGTAGTCAGGAATTATACACAGGAAGGAATACATATAAATGACCTCATAGGGCACAGGAGCCATAGTAGGGAAACAAGTGTAGTCAAAGATAAGATAAAACCAATATTGCAAACTAGAAATACCACAGGAAATAGCAAACAAGAGGACTCCACTAGCAATAGTGAGGATATATTACCAAAAACAACTGGTGGGAGCTCCATTGTTGGTGCTAGGGAGGATAGAAGTAAGACAGGGAAACATGCACCAACAGGGAATACAGTCACAGAAACCCAAGGCAAACGGAAACCAAGCCTGTGCACATACTATGCACTTGGTATCTGCTGGCATGGGAAATCTGGAAAAACAGATGGGACGTGCAACTATGACCACCCTAGAAAATGCATGCCCATATGACAACAGGAAAATGCAAACTCCCTTCCTGTAAGCTTTTTCCACCCTGAACTGTGTACCTCTTCAGTACAGGAAAGACTGTGCTATAACTTAAATTGCCAGGCATACCATCTAAAGGGGACAAAAAGATACAAAACATCCAGGCCATGGGAAAACCTGGTAGCCACAGCCACTCAAGAGGGAGAGGTTTTTTAGTGCCAGGAAGGAAAAAAAACTGGCAGGAAGTGGCAGAAATCGTACACCAAATCCAGTCATTCCTGGAGTGGAACCACAGTCGATGGCCTCCACTCCAAACCAACAGATTCAGATACTAATGCCGGAAAAAAATCCCCCCCAGTACCAACAATACCACCAGTCCGATAACATTCTTCTTTGCAAATATACAGGGTCTAAAGCCAGCAACAAACAACAAAATACCTTTCATCCTTGGACTGCTTGCAGAGGCAAAGGCAATGTTCGCGGCTTTCACTGAGACCCACATAAAGGATAACTTAGACAACGAAATATGGATCCCAGGTTACAACCTATACAGATGTGACAGAGTGAACAGGCAAAAGGGGGGGGGGTTGGCCTGTACATTGCAGAGTCACTTGTTTCCACAGAACTGCTTAATGCCTCAAATGATGTAGTGGAAGTTTTAGCAGTAAAGGTCGAGAACCAAAGCCTAGTCATTGTGGTAGTCTACAAGCCTCTGGATGCAACATCCCAGGAATTCCAGGAACTGCTGTTAAAAATTGACCACTGGAAAATCTTCCAGCTCCTGCACCCAACATCTTGCTCCTGGGGGGATTTCAACTTAAGGCACCTAAAATGGAGGAATATAGCAAATAATATTGTTGCAGTAATAACACCAGGAGGCAGCTCTGATGAAAACTCACACTCACACGAGGTTTTAAATCTCTGCACAAAATTCAATTTAAACCAGCAAATAATAGAGCCTACTAGACTGGAGAATACACTAGACCTCATCTTCACTAACAATGATGATCTGATAAGAAATGTCACCATATCAAAAACAATATACTCAGATCACAACATAATTGAGGTTCAGACATATATGTGTGGAGCCCCAGACCGACATAAAGAGACTAGTCACGAGGGAGCATTCACCAAATTCAACTTCAATAACAAAAATATAAAGTGGGACCAAGTAAACCAAGTCCTAACCGATATAAGCTGGGAAGATATACTAAGCAACACAGACCCCAACTTATGCCTAGAACAGATTAACTCGGTGGCACTCGATGTATGCACAAGGCTTACTCCTCTAAGAAAAAGGAGGAGTAGATGTAAAATAGAAAGAGACAGGCGCTCCCTTTACAGTCGACGGAAAAGAATAACAGAGCGGCTAAAAGAGGTCAGTATATCTGAAATGCGTAGGGAGACACTGGTCAGAGAAATAGCAAGCATCGAACTTAAGCTAAAAGAATCCTTTAGGAGTCAGGAATCGCGGGAAGAACTAAAAGCCATAAATGAAATCGAAAGAAACCCAAAGTATTGCTTCTCCTATGCCAAATCAAAATCGAGAACAACGTCCAGTATTGGGCCCCTACTTAAACAAGATGGGTCCTACACAGATGACAGCAAGGAAATGAGTGAGCTACTCAAGTCCCAATGTGACTCAGTTTTTAGCAAGCCGCTAACCAGACTGAGAGTCGAAGATCAAAATGAATTTTTTATGAGAGAGCCACAAAATTTGATTAACACAAGCCTATCCGATGTTATCCTGACGCCAAATGACTTCGAACAGGCGATAAATGACATGCCCATGCACTCTGCCCCAGGGCCAGACTTATGGAACTCTGTGTTCATCAAGAACTACAAGAAGCTCCTATCACGAGCCTTTTCCATCCTATGGAGAGGGAGCATGGACATGGGGGTCGTCCCACAGTTACTAAAAACAACAGACATAGCCCCACTCCACAAAGGGGGCAGTAAAGCAACAGCAAAGAACTACAGACCAATAGCACTAACATCCCATATCATAAAAATCTTTGAAAGGGTCCTAAGAAGCAAGATCACCACGCATCTAGAAACCCATCATTTACACAACCCAGGGCAACATGGGTTTAGAACAGGTCGCTCCTGTCTGTCTCAACTATTGGATCACTACGACAAGGTCCTAAATGCACTAGAAGACAAAAAGAATGCAGATGTAATATATACAGACTTTGCAAAAGCCTTCGACAAGTGTGACCATGGCGTAATAGCGCACAAAATGCGTGCTAAAGGAATAACAGGAAAAGTCGGTCGATGGATCTATAATTTCCTCACTAACAGAACACAGAGAGTAGTCGTCAACAGAGTAAAGTCCGAGGCAGCTATGGTGAAAAGCTCTGTTCCACAAGGCACTGTACTCGCTCCCTTCTTGTTCCTCATCCTCATATCCGACATAGACAAGGATGTCAGCCACAGCACCGTGTCTTCCTTTGCAGATGACACCCGAATCTGCATGACAGTGTCTTCCATTGCAGACACTGCAAGGCTCCAGGCGGACATCAACCAAATCTTTAAGTGGGCTGCAGAAAACAATATGAAGTTCAAACATTAGAAATTTCAATTACTCAGATATGGTAAACATGAGGAAATTAAATCTTCATCAGAGTACAAAACAAATTCTGGCCACGAAATAGAGCGAAACACCAACGTCAAAGACCTGGGAGTGATCATGTCGGAGGATCTCACCTTCAAGGACCATAACATTGTATCAATCGCATCTGCTAGAAAAATGACAGGATGGATAATGAGAACCTTCAAAACTAGGGAGGCCAAGCCCATGATGACACTCTTCAGGTCACTTGTTCTATCTAGGCTGGAATATTGCTGCACACTAACAGCACCTTTCAAGGCAGGTGAAATTGCCGACCTAGAAAATGTACAGAGAACTTTCACGGCGCGCGTAACGGAGATAAAACACCTCAATTTCTGAGAGCGCTTGAGGTTCCTAAACCTGTATTCCCTGGAACGCAGGTGGGAGAGATACATGATTATATACACCTGGAAAATCCTAGAGGGACTAGTACCGAACTTGCACACGAAAATCACTCACTACGAAAGCAAAAGACTTGGCAGACGATGCACCATCCCCCCAATGAAAAGCAGGGGTGTCACTAGCACGTTAGGAGACCATACAATAAGTGTCAGGGGCCCGAGACTGTTCAACTGCCTCCCAGCACACATAAGGGGGATTACCAACAGACCCCTGGTAGTCTTCAAGCTGGCACTGGACAAGCACCTAAAGTCAGTTCCTGATCAGCCGCGCTGTGGCTCGTACGTTGGTTTGCGTGCAGCCAGCAGCAACAGCCTGGTTGATCAGGCTCTGATCCACCAGGAGGCCTGGTCACAAACCGGGCCGCGGGGGCGTTGATCCCCGGAACTTTCTCCAGGTAAACTCCAGGTAATTCCAGAGAGGCCAGCGGCTCTATTGCGCATTCTTCCAATAACCTGACTCATCTCTAGTAATGTAATAGGTCTAGTAAGCGGGTGGGTATCTTCAAGAGTTGAAGTATCGATGGAAAGTAGTGGTTCTAGATCATCCAAGTTCTCATCTCTCCATTCATTTACCAACTGATAATGATTATTGTAAAATTGACGATTGTTATGGTGGGAGAGAATTTTCTCCCATACATCACCCATCAGATTAGCCTGGTCCTGTGGATCGTCAAGTTTAATTTCAACATCTTCATCATCCTCATCAGTGAAGGTATGAACTAGGAAGTTAGGAGCCTTGTGCTTTGCCCCTAAAAGTTGTCGGATGTTACTCCAAAATTTTGCTGGTTGACGTTTGTACTGATTAGCTTGAAGAACTAGCAATTTCCATAAGTCCCGTTTGTGATGACTAATCATATTAATTAATTCTTGCCTTAATCGGTGCAGTGTAGCTGCTGGTGGTTGTCGCATTTGAAGATGCCTTCGACATTCTGCTTGATAATTTCTTAAATTGTCTCTAATTTCCCTAGTAGGTTTATATTGTTGGTAAATCTTTGTGGAAACTAATTGACAAGTTGCATTAGTAGCTTCAATTATTCGATTATGCAGGGACCTGATTGCATCATCAATTGCACTGGAAGGTAGATTTTCCAATGACACAATTTCATCCTCACCCAGAAATGCCCTGAAGTGGTCAAATCCTAGGGTGTTAAGATTGGGTTTAGGAGTTACAGGTATTCTAAATGGAGAAGTTTGTAGTTGTATTATAACAGGGTTATGGTCAGATCCTACATTTCCACCAGGAGATATACGACAGTGAAAGATGTCACAGTCTCTGTCAGTACTATATCTGGTGTCCCTGGATGAGGTCCAATGTACGATTTAAAGAATGGGCCTTGAAATGACAAGTTTCTAGCTGTCATGATATTAAAGAGTTGTTTTCCTTTTAAGTCACCCAGTGGAATACCAGCTCCACAGTTGAAGAGGGCAGGGTGATGAGCATTAAAATCTCCAGCTAGAATTGTTGGAATATTTCTGCTTAATATCCTATGTAGAGGAATTGACTCTATATATTGTTGTCTCGGGGGAAAATATCCAGTTCCTATCACTAGTTGTCCATGAGACGTTGTCATTTCTATTGCCAGAATGTTATCTTCATCAACATGAATATTTTTAAATGTATAGCCTAATTTAACTAAGATGGCTACACCACTAAAGGGTCCTCTCGATTTCTCCACAGTATAGTAACCACGTAATTTAATATGTTGATCAACTCTTGCAGCTGTCTCGTTCAAAAGTATAACATCGGGATTGTAATTATGTAGTTCAACCTCAAGAAGGTAACGGTTATTAAAGAAATGTTGAACATTAAGTTGGAAAATTGTAATCCCCATTATTTCTTGCACTTCGCTCGCGTACTGCGGTCTGAACGCCTGCAAGTAGTATCATGTGTGGCATCCACACTATTCCTGCTGGACTCGTCAAGGGAAGGAGGGAACTTCTGCGTAGGTGCTTATGTATTAAAAATGCCATCATCTTCACTAGAGGTGGTAATATTAACAGATTCATTAGAATCGTTAGAGTCATCATCAGAAAACTGAGGTATGATATTCCCAGTTACAGGAAGCAGAGGCTCGTGAGAGTTAATGGGAGACTGTGGAGGCTCCAAGGGAAAATTAGGTAGGCAAGGTGAGTTATCCTGGGAAAGTTCCTGTTCGACAGGATCAGCTTCAATAGCGGGAGAGTAGGCACCAATTTCTGGGGCATTGTTATGTTCAGGTGTTGACTTATCGGGTTGAGGGGAGTTGACAACCTGGGTATGCAAGGTGGGCGATCCCTTGGCCAGGGATGACTTAGGGTTATTTTTAGATGTAGAGTAGGGTACATACTTCTTGTTATGAGAAGGCTGGGTCATAATGGCCTTCACATTTTCTGGGATAGTGATGGGAGTGATCCCATTAGCCATTAACAGATCATTTAAAACCTGAGAGCAGAGTTGAATGTCACCACCTGCTGTCTTTGGCCATCATATACATTAGTTGTGCTCTCGTCATATCCCCGGCTGTGGATACCTGAGACATAGATGAGACTGAACCTTGTTGTTGCGTTTGTGTATGTTGTAGGTGAGGGTTAGATTGGGGCGCTCCAAGAGGGGCAGAATTCCAAACATTGGAACCATTGGTAGAGACCTGAGGAGTCCCACTTGATCCAGGCAGAGCTGGGAAGGAAGTTTGGGACATCGTTGGCGGTGCTTCAATAATTTTCTGCATTTCCTTTTTCCTTTCAGGACAAATAGCAGAAACAGCATGATGTTTTCCGTTGCAGAGGACACATTTGGATGTATTTTTATTATTACAATCTCGATAAGAATGTTGGCGAGAGCAAATGCTACAAATTTGCCCTTGAGTACTGCATTTGTTGGTGTTATGACCAAAGGCATAACACTTAAAACATTGTGTCACACTGACAAATCGTTCAAGAGAGATTTGGTCAGGTGTACATCTGGTGCCAAAACATTTGAAGCCATTTCGACACACAAGTTTGGCCTCCTCAATTATTAATTTTAAGGTTACCTTGTTGTTGTTAGGATTAGAGAATTTATGTGCTTCTACAGCCCTAAATTCAGAATTCTCTGTATTAATGTCCTCAACAATTTCATTCACAGTGCTGTTTCATAAAACTGTTGATTCTGGCCACAAACACAGTCCTCTGAGCTTGATAGCTCTCAGGTGCAACTGGGGTAACACCAGAAGTCTTCAGTTTTACAAGGACATCATGCTCAGCAGTTGAAGTAACTCTTCTTCCGAAGAGAGGAGAAGTACTGCTTCAGCGTGAGTTTGAAAAACATCCACTGGAGCAACAGTTGAGTTCGAGCAAATACATGCTAGAATTTCTTTCATGGACATTTGATTTCCATCAATACGTAATCTTACACGTATCCTCGCCATGATGTCTAGGAAGGAACATCTGGCAGAGGAGATCTTAACAAAAAAGGGATCTTTCCTTAATGTTAATCTGACATCCTATTTCAGCTGACTTATGAAGGTCAGCCCCTAAGATAGCCTACCCTCGAGTAGTGAGGGGAAAGGGCCCAAGGCAAAGATCGGCCGGATTTTAAAAAAAAACACACGGGCTACCGGATGGTCAAAATGCCTTGTGTTAACTCGCCAAAGCGAAGTTGCCGAAAAACAAGAAGATAGGAAAGTCAGAAGGATAGCAATGTATGAAGTGTGTTAAGTGTGTGGGCCAGTGTTGATGTTCGGGTGAGGGGAGGATGGGGAAGGATGGGGGGATGGGAATGAGAGGGGTGAACAAGCAAGCAAGTCACCGCCTACCCTCTTGATGGGATGGGGCTCGAAGTGACTGCAAGCAAGTTTCCTCTCAGCTCTGGTGAAGAATTACTCAGGATAACTCAAGAAAAATCTCGAGCAACAGTGTTCAGAGTTGCTCAGCTGAAGAGCAGGAACGACGACGTCTTCTCTCCACGGTGGCTGGGCTGCAACTCCTACCGCAAGGTCACTTCCCATCTAGAAACCCATCAGTTACACAACCCAGGGCAACATTGGTTTAGAACAGGTCGCTCCTGTCTGTCTCAACTTTTGGATCACTACGACAAGGTCCTAGATGCACTAGAAGGCAAAAAGAATGCAGATGTAATATATACAGACTTTGCAAAAGCCTTCGACAAGTGTGACCATAGCGTAATAGCGCTCAAAATGTGTGCTAAGATAAGATAAGATAAGATAAGATTTCGTTCGGATTTTTAACCCCGGAGGGTTAGCCACCCAGGATAACCCAAGAAAGTCAGTGCGTCATCGAGGACTGTCTAACTTACTTCCATTGGGGTCCTTAATCTTGTCCCCCAGGATGCGACCCACACCAGTCGACTAACACCCAGGTACCTATTTGCTGCTAGGTGAACAGGACAACAGGTGTAAGGAAACGTGTCGGAATGTTTCCACTCGCCGGGAATCGAACCCGGGCCCTCCGTGTGTGAAGCGGGAGCTTTAGCCACCAGGCCACCGGGAATAACAGGAAAAGTCGGTCGATGGATCTATAATTTCCTCACTAACAGAACACAGAGAGTAGTAGTCAACAGAGTAAAGTCCGAGGCAGCTAGGGTGAAAAGCTCTGTTCCACAAGGCACAGTACTCACTCCCATCTTGTTCCTCATCCTCATATCTGACAAAGACAAGGATGTCAGCCACAGCACCGTGTCTTCCTTTGCAGATGACACCCGAATCTGCATGACAGTTCTTCCATTGCAGACACTGCAAGGCTCCAGGCGGACATCAACCAAATCTTTCAGTGGGCTGCAGAAAACAATATGAAGTTCAACGATGAGAAATTTCAATTACTCAGATATGGTAAACACGAGGAAATTAAATCTTCATCATAGTACAAAAAAATTCTGGCCACAAAATAGAGCGAAACACCAACGTCAAAGACCTGGTAGTGATCATGTCGGAAGATCTCACCTTCAAGGACCATAACATTGTATCAATCGCATCTTCTAGAAAAATGACAGGATGGATAATGAGAACCTTCATAACTAGGGAGGCCAAGCCCATGATGACACTCTTCAGGTCGCTTGTTCTATCTAGGCTGGAATATTGCTGCACACTAGCAGCACCTTTCAAGGCAGGTGAAATTGCTGACCTAGAAAAAGAACAGAGAACCTTCTCGGCGCGCACAACGGAGATAAAACACCTCAATTACTGGGAGCGCTTGAGGTTCCTAAACCTGTATTCCCTGGAACGCAGGTGGGAGAGATACATGATTATATACACCTGGAAAATCCTAGAGGGACTAGTACCGAACTTGCACACGAAAATCACTCTCTACGAAAGCAAAAGACATGGCAGACGATGCAACATCCCCCCAATGAAAAGCAGGGGTGTCACTAGCACGTTAAGAGACCATACAATAAGTGTCAGGGGCCCGAGACTGTTCAACTGCCTCCCAGCATACATAAGGGGGATTACCAGCAGACCCCTGGCAATATTCAAGCTGGCACTTGACAAGCCCCTAAAGTCGGTTCCTGACAAGTCGGGCTGTGGCTCGTACGTTGGTTTGCGTGCAGTCAGCAGTAACAGCCTGGTTGATCAGGCTCTGATCCACCAGGAGGAATGGTCACAGACCGGGCCGCGGGGGCGTTGACCCCCGGAACTTTCTCCAGGTAAACTCCAGGTATGACATTTGTAATATTATACATGTTAAAATCTGACATTTGCAATATTACACATGTTACAGTCCGACACTTGTAATATTATACATGTTACAGGCTTACATTTGTAATATTATACATGTTGCAGTCTGATTCTTGTAAAATTTTTCATCTTACACTCTGTCACTTGTAATATATACTAGTTACAGTCTGACATTTGTAATATTATGCATGTTACACTCTGACACTTGTTATATTATACATGTTACAGTCTGACACTTGTAATATTACATGTTAGAGTCTGACACTTGTAATATTATACATGTTACAGTTTGACATTTGTAATGTTATACTTGTTACAGTGTGACATTTGTAATATTATACATGTTACAGTCTGACACTTGTAATATTATACTTGTTACACTCTGACACTTGTAACATTAAACATTTTACTGTCTGACGCTTGTTATATTTGTTACAGTCTGACACTTGTAAAATTATGCTTGTTATAGTCTGACATTTGTAATATTATACATGTTACAGTGTGACCCTTGTAATGTTATACATGTTACAGAGTGACACTTGAAAAATTAAAAATGTTACAGTCTGGCACTTGTAATATTATACATGTTAAAATCTGACACATGTCATATCATCCATGTTACAGTCAGACATTTGTAATATTATACATGTTACAGTCTGACACTTGCAATATTATACATGTTACAGTCTGAAATTTGTGATATTATGCATGTTACAGTTTGACCCTTGTAATATAATACATGTTACAGTCTGACACTTGTGACATTATACAAGTTACAGTCTGACACTTGTAGTATTACACTTGTTACAGTCTGACATTTGTAATATTATACATGTTACAATCTGACATTTGTAACATTATACATTCTAAAGTCTGACACTTGTAACATTATACATGTTACAGTCTGACACTTGAATATTATACTTGTTATAGTCTTACACTTCTGATATTATACTTGTTATAGTCTGTTATTTGTAATATTATACATGTTACAGTCTGACACTTGTAAAATTATACATGTTTCGGTCTGACAATTGTAATATTATTCTTGTCACAGTCTTGCACTTGTAATATTATACTTGTTACAGTCTGACATTTGTAATATTATACATGTTAAAGTCTGACACTTATGATATTATACATGTTACAGACTGATATTTGTAATATTATACATGTTACAGTCTGACATTTGTAATATTATATATGTTACAGTCTGACACTTGTAAAATTATACATCTTACACTCTGACACTTGTAATATATACTTGTAACAGTCTGACATTTGCCATATTGTACATGTTACACTCTGATGCTTGTAATATTATACATGTTGCAGCCTGACACTTGTAACATTATACATGTTACAGTCTGACATTTGTAATGTTATACATTTTACAGTGTGACTTTTGTAATATACATGTTACAGCGTGACCCTTGTAATATTATACATGTTACAGTGTGACACTTGAAAAATTAAACATGTTTGAGTCTTACTCTTGTAATATTATGCATGTTACAGTCTGACACTTGTAGTATCATATATGTTACAGTCACACACTTGCAATATTATATATGTTACAGTCTGGCACTTGTAATATTATACAAGTTACAGTCTGAGATTTGTAATATTATACATGTTACAGTCGGACCCTTGTAATATTATACATGTTACAGACTGATGCTTGTAATATTCTTCATGTTACAGTCTAACATTTGTAATATTATACACGTTACAGTCTGACACTTGTAATATTATACTTGTTACACTCTCACATTTGTAATATTATACATGTTACAGTCTGTCACTTGAAAAATTATACTTAATACAGTTTGACACTTGTAATATTATACATGTTTCAGACTGACTTTTTTAATATTATGCATGTTACACTCTGAGACTTGTAGAAATATGCACTTTACAGTCTGACACTTGTAATATCATACATGTTGCAGTCTGACACTTGTAATATTTTACATGTTACAGTCTGACACTTGTAATATTATACATGTTTCCGTCTGACTTTTGTAATATTATACATTTTACAGTCTGACCCTTGTAATATTATGAATGTTACAGACTGACACTTGTAATATTATATATGTTATAGTCTAACATTTGTAATATTATACATGTTACAGTCTGACGCTTGTAACATTATTTATGTTACAGTCTAACACTTGTAATATTATTCGTTTTCAGTCTGCCACTTTTAATATTATACTTGTTACACTCTGACATTTGTAATATTATACATGTTACAGTATGACACTTGTAATGTTATGTACGTTACAGTCGGACACTTGAAATATTATACTTGTTACTTTCTCACATTTGTAACAATATGTGTGTTACAGTCTGACACTTGCAATATTATTCATGTTACAGTCTGACATTTGTAATATTATACTTATTACAGTCTGACATTTGTAATATTATACATATTACAGTCTGAAACTTGTAATGATATACAGGATACAGTCCGTCATTTGTAACATTATACATGTTACAGTCCGACACTTGTAATATTACACTTTTAACAGTCGGACATTTGTAATATTGTACATGTTACAGTCTGACACTTTAACATTATTTATATTACAGTCTGACACTTGTAATATTATACATGTTATAGTCTGACATTTGTAATATTATACATGTTATGGTGTGACTCTTGCAATATTATACATGTTACAATATGACAGTTGTAATATTATACATGTTACTATCTGACACTTGTAATATCACACATGTTACAGTCAGTCACTTGTCACATTATGCATGTCAAAGTCTGACACTTGTAATATTATACATGTTACAGTCTGACACACGTAATAATATACATGATACAGTCTCTCATTTGTAACATTATGCATGTTACAGTCTGACACTTGTAATATTATATATGTTATATTCTGAAATTAGTAATGTTTTATATGTTACGGTCTGACACTTGTAATATTATACACGATACAGTCTGACACTTGTAATATTATGCTTGTTACACTCTTACATTTGTAATATTATACATGTTACAGTCTGACACTTGTAATATTACACATGTTACACTCTGACACTTGTAATATGTTACAGTCTGACACTTGTTATATTATACTTGTTGCAGTCTGACACTTGTAATATTATACTTGTTATAGTCTGACATTTGTAATATTATACATGTTACGGTGTGACCCTTGCAATATTATACATGTTACAATCTGATACTTGCAATATTATACATGTTACTATCTGACACTTGTAATATCACATATGTTACAGTCAGACACTTGTAATATTATACATGATAAAGTCAGACACTTGTAATATTATATATGTTACAGTCTGACACTTGTAATATTACACATGTTACAGTCTGACACTTGTAATATTATGTATGTTACAGCCTGACACTTGTAAAATTAAACATACTCTGACACTTGTAATATTATACTTGTTACAGTCTAACGTTTGTAATATTATATATGTTACACTATGACACTAGTAATGTTATACATGTCACAGACTGACACTTGTAATATTATACATATTATTCTGACACTTGTAATATTATACATGTTACAGTCTGACATTTGCAATATTATTCATGTTACAAACTGACACTTGTAATATTATTATTATTATTATTATAAAAAAAAAAAGCGCTAAGCCAAAAGGGCTATACAGCGCTGCAGGGTACCTGGAGTTTTACCTGGAGAGAGTTCCAGGGGTCAACGCCTCCGCGGCCAGGTCTGTGACCAGGCCTCCTGGTGGATCAGAGCCTGATCAACTAGGCTGTTGCTGCTGGCTGCACGCAAACCAACGTACGAGCCACAGCCCGGCTGATCAGGAACTGACTTTAGGTGCTTGTCCAGTGCCAGCTTGAAGACTGCCAGGGGTCTGTTGGTAATCCCCCTTATGTGTGCTGGGAGGCAGTTGAACAGTCTCGGGCCCCTGACACTTATTGTATGGTCTCTTAACGTGCTAGTGACACCCCTGCTTTTCATTGGGGGGATGGTGCATCGTCTGCCAAGTCTTTTGCTTTCGTAGTGAGTGATTTTCGTGTGCAAGTTCGGTACTAGTCCCTCTAGGATTTTCCAGGTGTATATAATCATGTATCTCTCCCTCCTGCGTTCCAGGGAATACAGGTTTAGGAACCTCAAGCGCTACCAGTAATTGAGGTGTTTTATCTCCGTTATGCGCGCCATGAAAGTTCTCTGTACATTTTCTAGGTCGGCAATTTCACCTGCCTTGAAAGGTGCTGTTAGTGTGCAGCAATATTCCAGCCTAGGTAGAACAAGTGACCTGAAGAGTGTCATCATGGGCTTGGCCTCCCTAGTTTTGAAGGTTCTCATTATCCATCCTGTCATTTTTCTAGCAGATGCGATTGATACAATGTTATGGTCCTTGAAGGTGAGATCCTCCGACATGATCACTCCCAGGTCTTTGACGTTGGTGTTTCGCTCTATTTTGTGGCCAGAATTTGTTTTGTACTCTGATGAAGATTTAATTTCCTCATGTTTACCATATCTGAGTAATTGAAATTTCTCATCGTTGAACTTCATATTGTTTTCTGCAGCCCACTGAAAGATTTGGTTGATGTCCGCCTGGAGCCTTGCAGTGTCTGCAATGGAAGACACTGCCATCCAGATTCGGGTGTCATCTGCAAAGGAAGACACGGTGCTGTGGCTGGCATCCTTGTCTATGTCGGATATGAGGATGAGGAACAAGATGGGAGCGAGTACTGTGCCTTGTGGAACTGAGCTTTTCACCGTAACTGCCTCTCTGTGTTCTGTTAGTGAGGAAATTATAGAACCATCGACCGACTTTTCCTGTTATTCCTTTAGCACGCATTTTGAGCGCTATTACGCCATGGTCACACTTGTCGAAGGCTTTTGCAAAGTCTGTATATATTACATCTGCATTCTTTTTGTCTTCTAGTGCATTTAGGACCATGTCGTAGTGATCCAATAGTTGAGACAGACAGGAGCGACCTGTTCTAAACCCATGTTGCCCTGGGTTGTGTAACTGATGGGTTTCTAGATGGGTGGTGATCTTGCTTCTTAGGACCCTTTCAAAGATTTTTATGATATGGGATGCTAGTGCTATTGGTCTGTAGTTCTTTGCTGTTGCTTTACTGCCCCCTTTGTGGAGTGGGGCTATGTCTGTTGTTTTTAGTAACTGTGGGACGACCCCCGTGTCCATGCTCCCTCTCCATAGGATGGAAAAGGCTCGTGATAGGGGCTTCTTGCAGTTCTTGATGAACACAGAGTTCCATGAGTCTGGCCCTGGGGCAGAGTGCATGGGCATGTCATTTATCGCCTGTTCGAAGTCATTTGGCGTCAAGATAAACATCGGATAGGCTTGTGTTAATCAAATTTTGTGGCTCTCTCATAAAAAATTCATTTTGATCTTCGACTCTCAGTCTGGTTAGCGGCTTGCTAAAAACTGAGTCATATTGGGACTTGAGTAGCTCACTCATTTCCTTGCTGTCATCTGTGTAGGACCCATCTTGTTTAAGTAGGGGCCCAATACTGGATGTTTGTTTCTCGATTTTGATTTGGCATAGGAGAAGAAATACTTTGGGTTTCTTTTGATTTCATTTATGGCTTTTAGTTCTTCCCGCGATTCCTGACTCTTAAAGGATTCTTTTAGCTTAAGTTCCATGCTTGCTATTTCTCTGACCAGTGTCTCCCTACGCATTTCAGATATATTGACCTCTTTTAGCCGCTCTGTTATTCTTTTCCGTCGCCTGTAAGGGGAGCGCCTGTCTCTTTCTATTTTACATCTACTCCTCCTTTTTCTTAGAGGAATAAGCCTTGTGCATACATCGAGTGCCACCGAGTTAATCTGTTCTAGGCATAAGTTGGGGTCTTTGTTGCTTAGTATATCTTCCCAGCTTATATCGGTTAGGACTTGGTTTACTTGGTCCCACTTTATGTTTTTGTTATTGAAGTTGAATTTGGTGAATGCTCCCTCGTGACTAGTCTCATTATGACTAGACTGACTCATTATGGGTAAGGAAGGAAGCGACGGTATTGGATGGCAGAAGGGAGGAGGGATGATCAGTAGGTTACTGAAAATAGTGGCGCAGGGGATAGCACTGGGGTAGAGGGTAACAAGAGATTGAAGTAGAAAGGGCTGAAGGTATCAGAATTTGTGAAGTCAGTTGTTGTCATAAAGTCAATGAGATAGTCCGGATGAAAGATGGGTCCATCAGCAAGAAGGGAAGGTAAAGAGAGAGCAGTGTAGTGAAGATGACGACGGAGATAAATTCTGCGTGCTCGTTGATAAAGTTGGCAGTCCAACAGAATGTGCCTGACTGATAATGGAGCTTTGCAATTCTCCCAACCTCGACACTGGTGATAAGAAGATGGCCAGTAACCTATACTTGGTTTAATAGATTGAAGTTTGTTGCTGAGCATAGTAGACCAACGGTGTTGCCAACGGGTGTGAAGGTGGGAAGATATTGCAGCAAAGTAGTCCGTAAATGGAATACCTCTATATGAAACTGGTAGGTCATGTACTGCTGACAGTGCAGCAGTGTCTGCCTGTTCATTGCCCTGTACATCAACATGACCAGGGACCCAACAAAAAACAATATCTTTATGCTTGGTAAAGATGAGGCATAGCCAAAGTTGGATACGGAGGACTAAGGGGTGAGGTGTATGAAATTTCTGTATATTATTATTATTATAATCAAAAAGAAGTAGGCCTTAGACAAGGATGTGTGATGTCACCATGGTTGTTTAATATATTTATAGATGGGGTTGTAAGAGAAGTAAATGTGAGGGTCTTGGCAAGAGGCGTGGAGTTAAAAGATAAAGAATCACACACAAAGTGGGAGTTGTCACAGCTGCTCTTTGCTGATGACACTGTGCTCTTGGGAGATTCTGAAGAGAAGCTGCAGAGATTGGTGGATGAATTTGGTAGGGTGTGCAAAAGAAGAAAATTAAAGGTGAATACAGGAAAGAGTAAGGTTATGAGGATAACAAAAAGATTAGGTGATGAAAGATTGAATATCAGATTGGAGGGAAGGAGTATGGAGGAGGTGAACGTATTCAGATATTTGGGAGTGGTCGTGTCAGCGGATGGGTCTATGAAAGATGAGGTGAATCATAGAATTGATGAGGGAAAAAGAGTGAGTGGTGCACTTAGGAGTCTGTGGAGACAAAGAACTTTGTCCTTGGAGGCAAAGAGGGGAATGTATGAGAGTATAGTTTTACCAACGCTCTTATATGGGTGTGAAGCGTGGGTGATGAATGTTGCAGCGAGGAGAAGGCTGGAGGCAGTGGAGATGTCATGTCTGAGGGCAATGTGTGGTGTGAATATAATGCAGAGAATTCGTAGTTTGGAAGTTAGGAGGAGGTGCGGGATTACCAAAACTATTGTCCAGAGGGCTGAGGAAGGGTTGTTGAGGTGGTTCGGACATGTAGAGAGAATGGAGCGAAACAGAATGACTTCAAGAGTGTATCAGTCTGTAGTGGAAGGAAGGCGGGGTAGGGGTCGGCCTAGGAAGGGTTGGAGGGACGGGGTAAAGGAGGTTTTGTGTGCGAGGGGCTTGGACTTCCAGCAGGCATGCGTGAGTGTGTTTGATAGGAGTGAATGGAGACAAATGGTTTTTAATACTTGACGTGCTGTTGGAGTGTGAGCAAAGTAACATTTATGAAGGGATTCAGGGAAACCGGCAGGCCGGACTTGAGTCCTGGAGATGGGAAGTACAGTACCTGCACTCTGAAGGAGGGGTGTGAATGTTGCAGTTTAAAAACTGTAGTGTAAAGCACCCTTCTGGCAAGACAGTGATGGAGTGAATGATGGTGAAAGTTTTTCTTTTTCAGGCCACCCTGCCTTGGTGGGAATCGGCCAGTGTGATAAAAAAAAAAAAGAAGCGCTAAGCCAAAGGGGCTACAGCGCTGCAGGGTAGGGAAGGAAGCGAGGGTATAGGATGGCAGAAGGGAGGAGGGATGATCAGTAGGTTACAGAAAACAGCGTGGCAGTGGGTAGAGGGTAGCAAGAGATTGAAGTAGAAAGGGCTGAAGGTATCAGAATTTGTGAAGTAAGTCAGTTGTTGTCAAAAAGTCAATGAGAGAGTCCGGATGAAAGGTGGGTCCATCAGCGAGAAGGGAAGGTAAAGAGAGAGCAGCGGAGTGAAGATGACGACGGAGATAAATTCTGCATGCTCGTTGATAAAGTGGGCAGTCCAACAGAATGTGGCTGACTGATAATGGAGCTTGGCAATTCTCACAGAGAGGAGCAGGGCGCCTGTCCATGAGATATCCATGAGTAAGACAAGTATGGCCAATGTGAAGGCAGGAGAGAGTAGTCTCCCAACCTCGACACTGGTGATAAGAAGACAGCCAGTAACCTATACTTGGTTTAATAGATGGAAGTTTGTTGCCGAGCACAGTAGACCAACGGTGTTGCCAACGGGTGTGAAGGTGGGAAGATATTGCAGCAAAATAGTCCGTAAATGGAATACCTCTATATGAAACTGGTAGGTCATGTACTGCTGACCGCACAGCAGTGTCTGCCTGTTCATTGCCCTGTACGTCAACATGACCAGGGACCCAACAAAAACAATATCTTTATGCTTGGTAAAGATGCGGCGTAGCCAAAGTTGGATACGGAGGACTAAGGGGTGAGGTGTATTAAATTTCTGTATAGCCTGTTGTGAAGGCTTACTCAGCCCTGTAACAACTTCAGACAGTATTACTCAGGCTGGCTCCTCCTCAGGAAAGTTAATGAATAGAAAAAGAAATAATAATTCACAAAGATAAACACTTTATTATTTATTAAATCAAACATAAAACAATAAAACATGAAAGGTATATCCTATTTGAAAGAAAAATGAAAAATGAAATGAATAAAATAACATTTGAACTCAACGCTAGTATCTACAGGGATGTCTGGTGTTGGTGACACTGTTGTTGAAATCGTAGCCGTTGCTTATGATGGGGGGGGGGTCGCAGGTGTTGGTGACCACCACTGGCTAGTTCTTCACAGATTCAGTCCGTGAGTAGTATCCCGATGACAGGAAAGCAGGTTCTTCACCGCTGCAATGATGTGGGGTTACGTCCTGCAATTTCATACAGGTGCACAGGTACTTAAATGCAAAATGGGGAAGTCTCTGGAAATTAGTCCTCCTGTTCTTCTCGTTGATTGACAGGCGAACCTCACTGTCATCCAAGAGTAGTGTTGGGAGCTGTGAGTCGAGTCATTCACTGTTTGACCAGAGCCCCACACGTCACCTTTTGGGGGGGGGGGGTGGAAGAGGGAGGGGAATGGATAGCGGGAGCTAGACTGACCCTACCTTAACAAGCAGCCGGCAGTCAAACTATCACTTTCAGGGAGGGGGAAAAAAGTCGGGAAAAACGGGAGCTTGACTTACTCTACCTTAACTAGTAGCCGGCAATGAAACTATCATTACTATATCGCTACTCCTGTCTATTGAACTTTTCCCTCACACTCCCCCTTACCAAGACTTATAGTCAAGGAGTATAAGAAGAATAGGCGAGGAAAAAGTTCTAACACGTGGAAGGCGCGTAAGGCAACAAATCTTCTACTGACTGTCACGACTTAACCAGTCAGAGAAATAATTGGATGAACCATTGATATACACAATATGGAACTTAAAAGCCTGGAGTGCCAATATCCACCTCAAGAGGCGACTGTTGGTTCCCTTAAAAGTTTCTAGGTATATCAAAGGTTTGTGGTCCGTTTCTAAAATGAATTCTTTTCCCAGTAAATAAAATTTAAGTTTGGAGATACCCCACACAAGGGCTAAACATTCCTTTTCTATTGTGGAGTATCTTGTTTCTACGGGAAGGAGTTTCCAGCTTAGGGAGCATACAGGGAAGGGAGTACCATCATGGTATTGTAGTAACACTGCACCTAAGCCAGTACTGGAGGCATCAGTTCTCAAACAAAATGTTTTATTAATATCAGGAATATAAGGAATCTTTCGAAAAGATACTTTTAATCTCATTAAACTTATCCCGAGCTACGTCGAAAAGTTCAAGAGGTTCCTTCACAGACTTTTTAAGGAAGTCGGATAAGATGCCTGTAAGATCAGTAAGGTTCGGGATAAACCATGCATAAAAATTTACAGAACCAAGAAAGCTTCGCATGAGCTTCTTGGTTTTGGGGAATTTAAATTCTAATAAAGCTTTGATCTTACTGGGGAGAGGCAGAAGAGAGTTATTAGAAAGTATCAGTCCAAGATATCTAATCTTGTTATACCCAAGGAAGCATTTCTTCGGCTTGACAGTGAGGCCATGTGAGCATAACCTACGTAAAACTGATGTTAATGTTTGGATATGTTCGCCCCACGTAGATGTCATTACGTAAATGTTATCAAAATAAACTGAAACTTTTGGCATATTCCCCCAAAGACCTTTCTCATCAGTCTCAGTGGGTGCACGGGCAGTTCCCAAAACCAAAGGGCATAGTTTATACTGATCAGTCCTTGGTGTGTAGGAAAAGCGGGTACTGTTAGAAAAGGATCTAACATTACTTGAGATATGCCTGCACAAGTCAATTTTGAAAAAAAGGGACACTCATAAAATTTTTGGTAGATCGCTATCTTTTAAAGGGGCTAGGCTCAGCACCCCAGAGTTATAGCATTAAGGCCTCTGAAGTAATGAAAGCTATATGAATTATCCTCCTTAACCAGACTACTGGGAACAAAATAAGTACTGAAGGTTCAATATCTTTAGTTTTATAATTTGTCTACCTTGGGCAAATGCCCCCCTAAGGTGAACGGGAAACTGGGTAAATTTCCCTTTTTGTAGGATTGTCCATCAAAAGTCATCTTATGGACTACCGGGGAGGAACCCTAAATATCAGTAAAGACGTCTGAAAAGTTACTCACACATTGAAGTAGTTCAGTCTCTTATGGTCATCCAAAGATTCATTAATATTAAGTTGGTTGCTCCGAGGGCAAAGTCCCCAAGTCATTAGTTCTTCATCATGTCTAAGTTAGGGTGTCAATTAAACCAAACCTTTACTTTCTTTCGGGTTGTCTTTCAAGTTTCGTGTGGAAAAACTAATCAAAGTTATTAAGGCATTTAAAACCAAATTTTTTGGGTAATATTTTTTAAAGGGAGTTGTAGAAAAGCGGGTTTTCCCCTTGACTTCTATGGGGTAGTCACTTTCCCACAAATTTTTAATACCTTACGGACCTTTCCATGCACAAATAATTTTATTTTATTTAAAGAAAAAGTACAAGAACTTCATCCCCTACGTTAAAACTTCTCCTCTAACTTTTGGGAAACAAAATAGGTTTTTTACTGGGCCATTGACAAACTTTTGATTTTCGAAACATTCAGAGGGCTCCTCAAGTTTTGGTCTAAAATCAAAGGAGAAACGGTAAGACTGAACCTCAGCTTTACCTCCTCATTATCCATAAGTCAGAAAAGGGGGACAGTGGGGCCTCTGCCTTTTTACCATGAGAAGTTCAAAAGGGGAAAACCCCAAAGAGTCATGGGAAAATTTTCCCCATGGCAAACAAAGCACAGGGTGGGGGCGAGGGCCCCTCCTTATTTTTTAAGGGAGCAAAGTTCCCTTAAAAGGACTTGGAATGAAAGCTGGGTCTCAAACCTCCCATTACAGTGGGATGATAGGGTGGGAAGAGAGGCTTTACTCCCCAAATTTGTATAGATGTTCATTTAATCAGATTAAAATTTTGTCCCACGGGCAGAGAAAATTTCTCTAGGGATTCCCCCTTGGAAAGAGGACAAAAGGGCTTTTAGCCACCTCTGTGTTTATGGTCTTTAAGGAACGGGTTTAGGGAAACTCGGGGCATAACAATAATGTTTAAATATATCTATATCCCCAGAGAAGGGGGAATGAAGGCCCAACGATGTCAATAGTACTCTTTCAAACAGACCGAAAAAATAGGCTTTTTTGACCATAGGACTCGCCTGTACCTCGGGGGAAAGACTTGGCAAACTTAACGATCACAATAATTAGTGAATCTGGGACATTTTGGGCCAAAAATAGGTTTCCCAAATTTTTTATTTAAATTTTTTACATGGGGAAAAAATTTCCCGGGGCCCCACGGGCAGGTAAAGACCCTTTTTTAAGAACAGCTCTCTGCATTATTTGGGAAAAACTAAGATGGAATATCTGTCTCTCTAAATTAATTTGAAAAATGACTTGTACAAGATACCTTTTATATATTCAAATTTATATGAAAGTTTTTCCTTTTGGATAACTTATTTTGTTTAGGGGTTTTAAAGGAAATTCTGAAGAAAAGGGAAATTACGTTTGTAAATTGAAAAAGGGAGTCCTTTCGATTGTCAAAAGGCTTAAAGTCAGGGAAAACAAAGGAGGACAGTAGGGGAAGCAGGGCTTTGGTCGAGCCCTAGTCAAGACATTTTTGGTATCGGAGGTGATACTTCACTTTCATCTAAAAAGTGAACCGGTGATCCTACTACCTCGCTTTCGAGAAATAGCATCACTGGTTTTTTTAACCCCCACATGATCCACAAGAATTTCCATCGAACTTTCGATGGGCTTCTCCAAACTCTACAGGAAGAGGTTTCTGAACACTTTATCCATCTTTGGTGATGAAAGATCAACTCAAAAGGAAGAAAGGCACCTTTAACATTACCTATTAGAACGGGCAAGAAAGTGATGGAGCTAGTACGGCTTCAGACCAAACCCTGATGAACCCATTTAGGACCTCATGTAACAACGAAGGTAGAAAAGTGTCTGTAACGGCCCAAGTAGTCTGAAAGTATAGCAGAGGAATGAGTTTCTTTAAGATTAGGGAACAGCTTATCAGAAATTACTGTACATGTGCATCCAGCGTCCAGTTTTTAGATTTGAAAGGAACTAGGAAAGTATTTGTTTGGAAATTAGGGTAAGTTGATGAGGGGAACAGTCTACCTAATTGGGTTATTGGGGCTGAACTTTGGGTAGATTCAAATCTGGGTTGGAAAAGTTACATGATGGGAGGGGTTGATTTGAGTGGGACTTTCACATCAGAGCTTATTTCTTGGGTGGCATTGAAAATTGGGTTGGGCAAATGTTTTGTTAGTGGGATGAATTGTAAAGGACCTGCCTAGTATGGGCCAGCAAGCCTCCTGCAGTGTTCCTTCCTTTTTATTTCTATGTTCTATGTAAAATGGAATACATTAAGTCCTTTTTAACTGTTCCTAAACCCAGAAGGGTGCTTGTCATTACAGTCTTTAAAACATCTTTCAACTTTTTGGACCTTCTTAGGACAATTCTTAGGACAATCAGCTTTAATCAGGTTACGTTCTCTGATGAATGTTCGTATGTGATGGGGAAGAGCTGTCAGGAACTGGTCAGCAACCATGAAGTCTCGAAGAGATTCATAACTGTGATCAATTCCTGAACTCTCTATCCTAAAGTCGAACAAACGAAAGAGTGTTACCTGTAACTGTTGAAAGTACTGGCCAGGGTGTAAGGTGGCATACCTGAAATCTTTCCTGTAAGAATTAGTGGTTTTTTGATATGCTTTAAGGATTGCCTTTTTCAGTAGGTTATAATTACATATGATATCCTGAGACAAAGTTGCATAGATATTTAAGGCTGTACCAGAAAATAACATTCCTAACCTGGTAGCCCAAGTGTCAGCAGGCCATTCACAGAGGGTAGTGGTATTTTCAAACCTGATAATGTATGAAGTTATGTCTTCCCCCTCTGTGAAGGGAGGGGAAATTAGGTGTTGGAATATGTGCACTGACTGCACCCTTGTTCCATTACTCCTTTTCCTCTAATTGTTGTTGTGTAATGTTAACTTTTTATTCTCTAATTCAAGGGAGATTTTTCGAGCTCGGGGATTTTTTTCTTTCCCTCCAAATTTCTTTAATTTAACTTTTCTTCACGTATCTTAGCTTGTTCCCACGTTCCCGAGCTCTCCTCACGATCAAGTCTATCACCTCTTTTTGGTTTTCTCGCTCTCTTTCTAACTGTCTTTCTCAAATTCTCTCCAATTTCTTCTCTCCCTTTTTCTCTTCTCTTTCGTTCCTTCTCTCTTTCCCTTTTCCCCTTTTCTTTCTTCTCTCTCAATTCCTCTCTTTAAAGTCTTTCCCCCTGGATTTTTAGCACTAATAAAAGATTCAAATTTTTCCCTGTTATTCCTAACTTATTTCCAGCACTTTCCAAAACTGTATTTCCCATACTTGCAAGAATAACTTAAACTATAAGGGAAAATAAAAGGGGTTTTTTAAAAAAAAAGGGAGGGTTCAATTCCGCCCGCTAAAAACTGAAAATAAACCAGAGGGCTCGATCCCGCTTAAATTTAAAACAAATGTATTAATGAAAACAAGGGGTTCTATGCCAGCTCCGAGAAAACAAAAAAGTAGAAGGGATCACTTGACCATCCAATCTTCTCACCAAAAAAATCAAGAGTGTCCTACGACAGTTCCCTTGGTAAATAAAGAGCTCAAAAAACAAATTTCACGGAAAATCTCGGTCCCCTAGAGTCTAATCCCCAAAGTTTTCAAGCTCCAAAAGATGGCAAAAATTAAATATTATATCCTCCCTGACTTACTTACAAAAAATTGAGACTAAACAATCACCAAAATCTTAAATACCTGTTTTTATCCTACCTTAGGAATGATTACCCCGGGGGGCGGGTGGAAACCCGTCTGTGGTAGCAGTTTTGAGCCCAAGGGTAGTTTTCGAGATGGATTTGAATCTTGATTCGTAGAGTTGATCCTGGAAAGGGTCGCACTTGTAAAGGCTTTACCAGCCCGTAACAACTTCAGACAGATTTCAGCTGGCTCCCCTCAGGAAAATTAATGAAAAGAAAAAGAAATAATAATTCAAAAAGAAAAACACTTTATTATTTATTAAATCAAAAAAAAAAACAAAAAAACATGAAGGTAACCCTTTTTGAAAGAAAAATAAAAAATGAAAGAATAAAATAACTTTTGAACTCAACGCTAATATCACGGGGGTGTTGGTTTTTGGGACACTGTTTTTTAAATCGTGCGTTGCAAAGAGGGGGGGGGGGTCGCAGTTTTGGTGACCACCACTGGCTAGTTTTTCACAGATTCACGTCGGAGTAGTACCCGATGAAGGAAAAACAGGTTCTTCACCGCTGCATGATGGGGGTTACGTCCTGCAATTTCAACAGGTGCCAGGTACTTTAAAAGCAAAAAGGGGGAAATCTCGGGGAAATTTCCTCCTGTTCTTTTTCATTGATTGACAGGGAACCTCACTGTCATCCCAAAAGGGATGTTGGGAGCTGTGAGTCGAGTCATTCACTGTTTTAATAGAGCCCCCACGTCACCTTTCGGGGGGGGGGGGGAAGAGGGGGGATGGGATGCGGGGGTAGACTACCCTACCTTAAAAGCAGCCGGGGTCAAACTTCATTTCAGGGAGGGGAAAAAAAGGTGGGAAAAAAAAGGGAGCTTGACTTTTCTCTACCTTAATAGTACCGCAATGAAACTACACTTTGGGGGGGGGAAAGGCCGGAGCTTGACTTACCCTACCTTAACTAGTAGCCCAATGAAACTTTGTTACTATATCGCTAATCCTACTATTGAACTTTTTCCCCCACACCTGTAAAGCCTAAGAAGGGATGAACAACCCCAAATATGAACAGGGATAATGCAATATGGATAAAGGCTGCAAGGATGGGCATACAATTCCAGCAGTAAAAATACTAGCCAAAAAAGTAAAAGCCCCTTTACGACGCTGTCCGGAACACTGCGCAAATCCAACGCCCCTCAGAAGACTTAGGCCCTCGTGTCCAGAGCAATGGCATGAGAATGGAGTGAAAGTGGTCAAAAAAAGAAGTGGGGAACAAACCGTAGACGTTGGGCTTTCAAGGCAAAGGGGGAAAAGAAAAAAACAGACTAAAAAAGCTGGAACTTTCCCCGGGGGGTAGGGAAAAGTGAATTTAAAAATTTAAAATAGAAAGGTTTGTAATTGAAGAGAAGACAAAAAAAATGAAGGCGGAGAGAGAAGGGACGGAGTAAACAGGGACGGAGAACAAATTTAAAGAATGTCTACTAATATCAGTGACCATTCTTTTAAATGGAAGGATTGCAGAGATCATGAGAGTGTACATAGTAGCGAAGGAAATGGCATCAGGGGCGATCGGATAAGGATGGAATGTTCGCTTCTGCATAGAGGCTCTCGACGGGGGAAAGCGAAAATCACCAAGGCATAAACGTAATCCTTGGTGATGAATGGGGTTAAGGCTAGAGAGAGTAGCAGGAGTTTTGCCGCTGAATAGATCTGGTCACCATGATCAAGTTTCGATAAAATAAGGGTGGAAATGTAGGTGAAGGAGGGTTCGACGATCAGCTCCCACGAAAGATGAGCAAGGGTTTTAAGAAGGTTCAGCCGGCTGTGACAAGTTGCCTTCAGAGAGGTAATGTGAGGTTTCCAGGATAACCTACGATCAAAGAGGAGGCCCAGAAACTTAAACTGTATCACTTTTCAGGGATCGGGAGCCATAGAGGCACAAAGGAGATCAGAGATGACAGAGCGTCTAGTGAAAGTAATTTTGGTGGTTTTTAGTGCTGGAAAATTTAAACCCACGTGCAGTGGCCCAATTGGAAACATGGTCGACTGCATGCTGGAGATAATCTGTAATAAGGTGACAGTCAGCGCCTTCACAGGCAATAGCGAAGTCATCAACATAGAGTGATGCCCAAATGTTTGATAGAAACCAAATCATTAATAGAAGGAAAAAATTTGTTGTGCTCAGAACACATCCCTGGGGGACACCTTCAGCTTGGTAAGTCCGGGGAGAGCACATTATTAACCCGAACAACGGGAAATCCCTTTTCAGTTAAAAAGTTCTTAAGGAAGGATGGTAGATTCCCCTCAAAGCCTAAGGATTGGGCTTGGGCTAAAATATTTACTCCCAAGTTGTGTCATTGCCTTCTCAAGGTCAAAAATATGGCAATAACTGAGTGGTTATTAGCAAAGGCATTCGAACATACGTATCCAAGCGTAGTAAAGGGTCCTTGGTAGAACTTCCCTTACAAAAGCCATATTGGGCGAGTGGAGAGACTGTAGTGTGTCTCTAAATACTACACTAAACGTTATTTACTAGGCGTTCCATCACTTTGCAAACTGCACTGGTAAGAGCAATGGGACGATAGTGGGAGGTTTCATGTCCCGTAGTGGGCCCGGTTTGCGGAAAAAGGGAGAACAATGGCGGATTTTTCCCCGGCTGTGGAAGAGCTCCTTGTGACCAAATAAGATTGTAAAGGCGTAATAGGACTGCAAGGGCTGACTGATGTAAATGTTGTAGCATACTAATATGAATGTGTCAGGCCCAGCTCCCGATGATCGTCAAGCTGAGAGTGGTTGCCTCCCGTTCTTGAAGTGTAAATGGCACATTATAGTGTTCTTCTCTGAGAGTAGAAAAGTCCAAGGGTGCTAACTCTCTGGCAGACTTTGAGGAAAGAAATGAGGGGGATAGATGGAGTCCCTGAGAAATATGGACCACATGATTGCCAATTTCATTGGCAACATCTAAGTGGGTTTTTCTATATCAACACCGGGAACCTGCAGAACAGGAGCCGGGTCAGGAGAATATTTACCACTCAGTTTTCGTACTTTTCCAGACTGCACTCATAGAGGAAGCAGAGGTGATGGTGGAGACATAATCTCGCCAGCAAGTGCGTTGAAACGTCACGGATGACACGGCGATCGATCGCAAGCTTCTGTTTAAAATCAAGAAGTCTCTCTTTGGTTCTATTGTAAAACCCGGTACCTGCCCCATGCAGCGCGTTTTCAAACGTACTGCACGAGCACAAGCAGGAGACCACCTAAGCACGCATTTCTGAGAATGCCTGCCCGAAGTTTGGGGTATAGAATGAGAAGTGCGGTTTAAAACGGAGAAC
>NC_069493.1:16627223-16656849 GCF_026875155.1 Cherax quadricarinatus | reverse complement strand
CTTATTTACTGTCAGACTATAACAAGTATATATTAAGTGTCAGACTGTAAAATGTATAATGTTGCACATGTCAGACTGTAATATGAATAATATTACAAGTGTCAGTCTTTAACATATATAATATTACAAATGTCAGATTGTAACATGTATATATTACAAATGTAAGAGTGTAAACATTGTAATATTACAAGTGTCAGACTGTAACATGTATAATATTACAAGTGTCAGACTATAACATGTATAATATTACAAGTGTCAGTCTGTAACATGTATAATGTTACAAATGAGAGATTGTATCCTGTATATTATAACAAATGTCAGACTGTAACATGTGTAATATTACAAATGTCAGACTGTAACAAGTATAATATTACGAATGTCAGACTGAAACATGCATATTATTACAAGTGTCAGACTATAACATGTATTATATTACAAGTGTCAGATTGTAACACGTATATTATTACAAATGTCGGACTGTATCAAGTATAATATTTCAAGTGTCAGACTGTAACAAAATTCAATTTAAACCAGCAAATAATAGAGCCTACTAGACTGGAGAATACACTAGACCTCATCTTCACTAACAATGATGATCTGATAAGAAATGTCACCATATCAAAAACAATATACTCAGATCACAACATAATTGAGGTTCAGACATGTATGCGTGGAGCCCCAGACCGACAAAATGAGACTAGTCACGAGGGAGCATTCACCAAATTCAACTTCAATAACAAAAACATAAAGTGGGACCAAGTAAACCAAGTCCTAACCGATATAAGCTGGGAAGATACACTTAGCAACACAGACCCCAACTTATGCCTAGAACAGATTAACTTGGTGGCACTCGATGTATGCACAAGGCTTATTCCTCTAAGAAAAAGGAGGAGTAGATGTAAAATAGAAAGAGACAGGCGCTCCCTTTACAGGCGATGGAAAAGAATAACAGAGGGGCTAAAAAAGGTCAATATATCTGAAATGCGTAGGGAGACACTGGTCAGAGAAATAGCAAGCATCGAACTCAAGCTAAAGGAATCTCATAGGAGTCAGGAATCACGGGAAGAACTAAAAGCAATTAATGAAATCGAAAGAAACCCAAAGTATTTCTTCTCCTATGCAAAATCAAAGTCGAGAACAACGTCCAGTATTGGGCCCCTACTTAAACAAGATGGGTCCTACACAGATGACAGCAAGGAAATGAGTGAGCTACTCAAATCCCAATATGACTCAGTTTTTAGCAAGCCACTAACCAGACTGAGAGTCGAAGATCAGAAAGAATTTTTGATGAGAGAGCCACAAAATTTGGTTAACACAAGCCTATACGATGTTATCCTGACGCCAAATGACTTCGAACAGGCGATAAATGACATGCCCATGCACTCTGCCCCAGGGTCAGACTCATGGAACTCCGTGTTCATCAAAAACTGCAAGAACCCCCTATCACGAGCCTTTTCCATCATATGGAGAGGGTACATGGACACGGGGGGTCGTCCCACAGTTACTAAAAACACAACAGACATTGCCCCACTCCACAAAGGGGGCAGTAAAGCAACAGCAAAGAACTACAGACCGATAGCACTAACATCCCATATCATAAAAATATTTGAAAGGGTCCTAAGAAGCAAGATCACCACCCTTCTAGAAACCCATCAGTTACCCCACCGGGCAACATGGGTTTAGAACAGGTCGCTCCTGTCTGTCTCAACTATTGGATCACTACAACAAGGTCCTAAATGCACTAGAAGATAAAAAGAATGCAGATGTAATATATACAGACTTTGCAAAAGCCTTCAACAAGTGTGACCATGGCGTAATAGCGCACAAAATGCGTGCTAAAGGAATAACAGGAAAAGTCGGTCGATGGATCTATAATTTCCTCACTAACAGAACACAGAGAGTAGTCGTCAATATAGTAAAGTCCGAGGCGGCTACGGTGAAAAGCTCTGTTCCACAAGGCACAGTACTCGCTCCCATCTTGTTACTCATCCTCATATCCGGCATAGACAAGGATGTCAGCCACAGCACCGTGTCTTCCTTTGCAGATGACACCCGAATCTGCATGACCTGGAGTTTACCTGGAGAGAGTTCCGGGGGTCAACGCCCCCGCGTCCCGGTCTGTGACCAGGCCTCTTGGTGGATCAGAGCCTGATCAACCATGCTGTTGCTGCTGGCTGCACGCAAACTAACGTACGAGCCACAGCCCGGCTGATCAGGAACTGACTTTAGGTGCTTGTCCAGTGCCAGCTTGAAGACTGCCAGGGGTCTGTTGCTAATCCCTCTTATGTGTGCTGGGAGGCAGTTGAACAGTCTCGGGCCCCTGACACTTATTGTATGGTCTCTTAACGTGCTAGTGACACCCCTGCTTTTCATTGGGGGGATGGTGCATCGTCTGCCAAGTCTTTTGCTTTCGTAGTGAGTGATTTTCGTGTGCAAGTTCGGTACTAGTCCCTCTAGGATTTTCCAGGTGTATATAATCATGTATCTCTCCCTCCTGCGTTCCAGGGAATACAGGTTTAGGAACCTAAAGCGCTCCCAGTAATTGAAGTGTTTTATCTCCATTATGCACGCCGTGAAAGTTCTCTGTACATTTTCTAGGTCGGCAATTTCACCTGCCTTGAAAGGTGCTGTTAGTGTGCAGCAATATTCCAGCCTAGATAGAACAAGTGACCTGAAGAGTGTCATCATGGGCTTGGCCTCCCTAGATTTGAAGGTTCTATTATCCATCCTGTCATTTTTCTAGCAGATGCGATTGATACAATGTTATGGTATCAATTGCATCTGCCATTGCAGACACTGCAAGGCTCCAGGTGGACATCAACCGAATCTTTCAGTGGGCTGCAGAAAACAATATGAAGTTTAACGATAAGAAATTTCAATTACTCAGATATGGTAAACACGAGGAAATTAAATCTTCATCAGAGTACGAAACAAATTCTGGCCACAAAATAGAGCGAAACACCAACGTCAAAGACCTGGGAGTAATCATGTCGGAGGATCTCTGCTTCAAGGACCATAACATTGTATCAATCGCATCTGCTAGAAAAATGACAGGATGGATAATGAGAACCTTCAAAACTAGGGAGGCCAAGCCCATGATGACACTCTTCAAGTCACTTGTTCTATCTAGGCTGGAATATTGCTGTACACTTACAGCACCTTACAAGGCAGGCGAAATTGCTGACCTAGAAAATGTACAGAGAAGCTTCACGGTGCGCATAACGGAGATAACACACCTCAATTACTGGGAACGCTTGAGGTTCCTAAAACTGTATTCCGTGGAACACAGGCGGGAGAGATACATGATTATATAAACCTGGAAAATCCTAGAGGGACTAGTACCGAACTTGCACATGAAAATCACTCACTACGAAAGCAAAAGACATGGCAGACGATGCAACATCCCCCCAATGAAAAGCAGGGGTGTCACTAGCACGTTAAGAGACCATACAATAAGTGTCAGGGGCCCGAGACTGTTCAACTGCCTCCCAGCATACATAAGGGGGATTACCAACAGACCCCTGGCAGTCTTGAAGCTGGCACTGGAAAAGCACCTAAAGTCGGTTCCTGTGTAGCCGGGCTGTGGCTCGTACGTTGGTTTGCGTGCAGCCAGCAGCAACAGAATGGTTGATCAGGCTCTGATCCACCAGGAGGCCTGGTCACAGACCGGGCAGCGGGGGCGTTGACCCCCGGAACTCTCCCCATGTAATCTCCATTTAATAACATTACAAGTGTCAGACTGTAACATGTATAATATTACAAATGTCAGAGTGTAACAAGTATGATATTGCAAGTGCAATAATGAAAAATGTATAATATTACAAGTGTTAGACTCTAGCATCAATAATATTACAAGTGTCAAACTGAAAGATGTATAATACTACAAGTGTCAGAGTGTAACATGAATAATATTACAAATATCAGACTGTAACATGTATAATATTACAAGTGTCAGACTGTAACATGTGTAATATTACAAGTGTCAGACTTTAGCATATATAATATTACAAGTGTCAGACTGTAACATGTATAATATTACAACTGTCAGACTGCAACAAGTGTAATATTACAAGTGTCAGACTTTAAAATATAATATTACAAGTGTCAGGGCATAACATGTGTTACAAATGACAAACTGCATCTTGTATATTATTGCAAGTTTCAGACTGCAACATGTATAATGTTACAAGTGTCAGATTCTAACATGAATAATATTACAAGTGTCAGCTGTAACGTGTATATATACAAGTGTTAGAGTGTAACATGTATAATATTTCAAAAGTCAGACTGTAACAAGTTTAATATTACAATTGTTAGAGTGAAAGATGTTTAATTTTACAAGTGTCAGACTGCAACATGTATAATATGGAAAATGTCAGACTGTAAAATGTATAATATTACAAGTGTCAGACTGTAACATGTATAAAGTTACAAGTGTTAGACTTTAACATTTATAATATTACAAATGTCAGACTGTAACAAGTATAATCAAGTGTAAGACTGTGACATGAATAATATTACATGTGTCAGGCTGAAACATGTATAATTTTACAAGTGTCAGACTGTCAAAAATATAATATCACATGTCTCAGACTGTAACATGTATAATGTCATAAGTGTCAGCCTGCAACATGTACAATATTACAAATGTCATACTGTAACGTGTATAATATTACAAGTGTCAGACTGTAACATATAAAATATTACAAGTGTTATACTGTAACATGTAATATTTCTAAAGTCAGACTATAACATGTATAACATTACAAGTGTCAGAATGCAACATTTATAATGTACAAATGACAGGACTGTATCCTGCATATTATTACAAGTGTCAGACTGTAAAACGTATATTATGACAAATGTCATACTGTAACAAGTATAATATTTCAAATGTCAGACTGTAACCTGTATAATATTACAAGTGTCAGATTGTAACATGTATAATATTACAAATGTCAGAGTGTAACAAATATAATATTACAAATGTCAGAGTGTAACAAGTATAATATTGCAAGAGTGAGACTGAAAAATTTATATTACAAGTGTTAGACTAACATAAAAATATATCAAGTGTCAAACTGTAACATGTATAATACTACAAGTGTCTAGTGTAAACATGAATAATATTCAAATATCAGACTGTAACATGTATAATATTACAAGTGTCAGACTCTAACATGTGTAATATTAAAAGCGTCAGTCTGTAACATGAATAATATTACAAATGTCATACTGTAACACATATACTATTACAAGTGTCAGCCTCTTACATGTATAATCTTACAAGTGTCCGTCTGTAACTTGTTATATTACAAGTGTCAGAGTGTAACATATATAATATTACAAATGCTAGACTGTAAAAAGTATAATATTACAAGTGTCAGAGTATAAGATGTATAATTTTACAAGTGTCAGGCTGTAACATATATAACATTAAAAATGTCAGCATGTAACATGTAATGTTACACGTGTCAGATTTTAACATGAATAATATTACAAATGTCAGTGTGTAACATGTGTAATATTACAAGTGTCAGACTGTAACATGTATAATATTACAAGTGTCAGACTGTAACATGTAAAATATTACCAATGTCAGACTATAACATATATAATATTACAAGTGTCAGACTGTAACATGTATAATGTTACAAATGAAAGACTGTATCCGTTATATTATTACAAGTGTCTGACTGTAACATGTATGGTATTACAAGTGTCAGATGGTAACATGTATAATATTACAAGTGTCAGACTGTAACACATATAATATTACAAGGGTCAGACTTTAACTTGTATAATATTACAAATGTCAGACTATAACAAGCTTAATATTACAAGTGTCAGACTGTAACAAGTATAATATTACAAGTGTCACTCTGTAACATGTTTAATGTTACAAATGTCAGAGTGTAACATGTATAATATTACAAGTGACAGACTGTAACATGTATAATATTAAAAATGTCACACTGTAACATGTATAACATTACAAATGTCAGTCTGTAACATGTATAATATTACAAGTGTTAGACTGTAACATGTATAATATTACAAGTGTCAGACTGTAACATGTATAATATTACAAGTGTCAGAGTGTAACACGTAAAACATTAAAAATGTCAGTCTGTAGCAAGTATTTTTTATTATTTTTTATTATCACACTGGCCGATTCCCACCAAGGCATGGTTGCCCGAAAAAGAAAAACTTTCACCATCATTCAGTCCATCACTGTCATGCCAGAAGGGTGCTTTACACTACAGTTTTTAAACTGCAACATTTACACCCCTCCTTCAGAGTGCAGGCACTGTACTTCCCATCTCCAGGACTCAAGTCCGGCCTGCCGGTTTCCCTGAACCCTTTCATAGCAAGTATATATTCCAAATGTCAGAGTGTAAGATGTATAATTTTTCAAGTGTCAGACTGCAAATGTATAATATTACAAAAGTCAGCGTAAAATGTATAATATTACAAGTGAGACTTAAAATGTTAAAAGTTCAAATGTTGACTTTAAATTTTAAATTTCAAAAAGTCGACAGTAACAAGAATTATTAATAATATTTAAGTGTTACTTTTTAAAATGTATAATATTACAAAAGTCGATTGTAAATGATAATATTACAAATGTGACTTACAAGTGTAATATTACAAGTGTCAGACTTTAACATGTTAAAATTTCAAGGGTAGAGAATAACTTTCATAGTGTTAAAAAAAAGACGGTTCTTGTAATTTTTACAAGTTTCAGACTGAACATTAAAGTTTACAAGTGTAGATTAACATGAAAAAATATTTAAAATGTCAGCTGTAAATGTATAATATTGCAAGTGTAGATTGTAAAATGTATGATATTTCAAAAGTCGCAGTAAAAAGCATAATTTTAAAGTGCAAGACTGTGACAAATGTATATTACAATTGTCAGAGTGAAAGATGTTTTTTAATTTTTAAAATGCAGATTTAACATGTAAATATTATAAATGCAGACAGAAAAAGCATATATTACAGTGCAAGCTGTGAAGTGTTTAAAATTTTCAAGTGTCAGACGTAAATGTATGATTTACTAATGTCAGCTGATCCTGATATTATTTCAAATTTCAGACTTAAAATGTTAATGTTACAAGTGTCAGAATTTAACATTATATTATTACAAAAGTCGACTGAAATGTTTGATATTTTCTAAAGTCAGACTGTATCCTTATATTTTTACAAGTTTGATGTAAATTTATAAGTTACAAATAAAAAGACTGTACCCGTTATTTTAAAGTTTCGACTGTAAATGTATAAAATTACAAGTGTCGAATGTAAATTTATATTATTCAAATGTCAGAGTGTAACAAGTTTAATATAGAGATAGAGAGCAGAGAGGCAGGGCGGGTGATGGTGCTTCCCACACTTTTCCCTTTAATTATACGTATAACCAGCCTACTGTGAATGGAAGCCCGTGAAAAAATACCCAAAAAATCTAAGTATCTTTGTATCAGGAATTTTCCCCGATCAAAAAAGAGTATCCCAACCCCAAGGACCCAATTACCCTGGGAAAGCAGAGGTAAAAGGTGTAACACCTGATAACAAAGCCCTTTGAAGGGCCCCTTTCCTGAACCTGTACTGTGTAGGCTGCCAATTCAAATAAATGCATTTTCAAGACTCGAGATGGCCCTTTTAAATCCCCTTTCCCCCCCTACCAACTTTGCTAATTTTCAACGAGGAGAGGTAATAGGAGAGAAATCAAGTACTCAGCTCCAACAGGGTGGAGTAGTTGTGTGAGCTTCTCCATCCCACTTCCCCAGCTGCCCAAAAATTACCCAAAATTTCTCTGCTTATCCCATCTCCTTCCAACTAAATCGCTTATCTTTAAATCTTTACAAACTTTTCCTCGGGGTTTTTTTTTCCCCCTTAGGTTTATAATCTGTTTTACTGTGTGTTTTTTTGTCAAAAGAGCAAGTAAGGGGAGTGGGGTTAGCGAAATAAATAATGGCTGGAAACCTTGACTACTTACATTCACTTAGTTGCAAAATTTTTTTTATGGGTATTTTTTAAATAATAGTTTTTTTATAGGTTAAAGCAAGTCGTGGCCATTTTTAAAAAAATTTTAAAAAAAAAATTATTGTATAACAATGCTCAAACACAAAGAAAAAACCGTTGGTCAAACTGACAAACATGGGTTTAACTCTTTCCCCAGCAAGAAAAATTTAACTGTACTCCTAGTTAGATGAATAGTGTACGTTAGGTAGTGTTTCTAGTATAACGGGCATAATAATTTTGGGAATATTTTTTAAAAGGGGGTTGCCCGGTAACCCCGAAAAGGGCCTCGGTCAATGCCAAAAGCTCCAGCTGGGGTCATCATTGAAAAAGACCCTTTTCGGGAAAACAGTTGTCCCTTTTTCCTACAAATTTAACCCCCCCTAGAGATTTTCTTCAGCAAGGATTAGGCGTGCGGTACTCTCTGGAAAATTTTATGTAACCCATGATTTTTAGATCAAAACTAAGCGCTAACCACGGGGTCATCGTGCTGTGCTTAAAGCAAAAAAATTTTGTAATGAGTAAAAGGCGAAGAGGAAAATGGAGGCATTAGGGGATAAGGCTCCCCAAATTTTTTTTAAATTTTTTCTTCTCATTCCGAAGAAAGAAATCAGTCATGGGGTTGGAAAAGGTTGAAGGGCGTAACAGCGCCCTGGACAGAAAGAAAAACGTCATCCTACCAGAAAAAGAAAACCCTCACTATCGCCGCAAGGTCTGGGAACACCGCAACCCAAACAAAAACATTGGAACACAGCTCTTATGTACGTTTTAAAAAGGTGATATCCAAATAATCAGGCCCTCAAACTTTGGCAGAGGAAAAAACAACAGAAAATGACGGCGATAAGACGGTCTAGTAGCTGGGGATGAAAACCCTTAACCCAATGAAATGCATACAAGGTCAATGTGAACAATACACCATTATTATCTCAAAACACAAAAAAAATCATACGTGTCAAAAAGTCGCATGAAAAAAGAAAAGGCACCTTTGTAAAGTGTAAGGGGGGGTGCTGATGGATGTATGTACAATTAAAAAACGGTCCCCGATTTTTTGTGTGTAACAAATGCCTTTGGCACAGTTACCTTTTAGCAGTTTTACATTGTTCCCAAATTTTAATCAAATGACCGCCATATATTGAGATTTTATTGTTTTATAAAACGGGCCCTTTTTTTAAGTCAATGAAGATACTTTTCTAAATTGCAGAGATTGGATTCTAGCCAAAAAAAGGGGGGCGGCAGTTAAAACCCATCTCTGAATTTTGGGTTGGATGATACGGTGACGCGACAGGTAAAAATAAAGGGGTTTTACAAATAAAAAGCTTAAAAAAGGGAAACGGGAAAGCGTGGGGAAATTTTGTTCATTAAAATGACTTAGCTCCAAACCCAAGACTGTTTTAAAAAACAATAAACTGGAATTTCTATGGTTTGAAGTGCTGTTCCAAGACCCAAACCCTCTTAGTCGGAACTAGTTACCGTCCCCCTACCCAGACCATTTTTTTTAGAAGCTTTTCCAGTTTTGCCGGAGTTGAAAGCAATTGCAAAAACTAATATGGGCGCTTCAATATCGGCTATGCAAAAGGTTTAAAGCAAATTCTGGGAAAAAATAGTACACCAAACTAATTTAAAACCAACCCGGATCCACATTCTCAGCCCCCCAATTGCCCCAATCTTTGAAAAAGCGCTAGAATTGTCATCAGCTTCATTACCCAGGTCTTTTTTGATCATTTCAATTTATGCACCAAAAATCATTTGGGTGGGATAGGCTACACGGGCAAAAAAAGAGGTAACTAAAAAACTACAAGAAAGAAACATGGAAATGGGTCCCAAAATTTGTCTGGACAGAGATAACAAGTTCCCACGGACAATCGATGCGGGGAAAAATTTCAAAACAATGTTCACTACCATTCTTAATAATATCCCCAGTTAAAGGGTTAGGTTTAAACGAAGAACTGAACCCTGGATGATACTGAAATTTTTAAAAATATGAAATTTTTAGAACCCGCTGCTAAAAAAATTTAAAGCAAACAGACAGGATATTGCAGCACTAAATGATTTCCAAAGGGTGAGGAACAGAGTACAGAGGCTTATAAAAGGACAAAGGCAAAACATATTGCTCAAAAATTGAAGAATATAAGCTAACCCCCGAAAGCTCTGGGAACAACTAAAAAAGGGGGGTATACCATAGCCAGTAGATTGGGCAACATGTATCACTAATTTGAAATGAGGTTGCCCGAAAATTTAAGGGGGGAAAAAAGCTTTTTTTTACACACATCTGTTGCTCAACATAGTAAGTAAATACCAGCTCATCAAAAAACCTTTAAAACAGACATGATAAGTTTTTAAACATATATACCAAAAAAAGGGGATCTCATACTTCATTTAAAAAGAACTAAGCTGGGTTAAACCCAACTAAAAAGCAAGGCCCTGATAAATCCCGTCTAAGTTCCCAAAAGTGGTGCTTTGGGAACTGTCAATCCCTATTGTCACATAATAAATCTTCAAACACCACTAATACCCTACCGGGGGGTTCAAGGAGGCCAGAGTTTCTCCTATCTTTAAGAAAAAAAAGGTCGATTTTAAAAAACTATTAAACCCGTTAGTATACTCAGTATAATATTAAAAATTTTGGAGAGGGCGTGTATTCCAAGATTAAGTACCTTAAAGAAACACATTCTCCAAACTTCAAATGGCTTTAGAAGTCCTATCAACCCGATACCTCCCCTTATAAACTGATGGATTACCCGAAACTGAAAGTCAAAAGGGGAACCATAGGTATGGTAAAATTAGACCTGCAAAAAGGCCTTCGAAGTTTTTAACCACAAATATTATTAAGAAACTTTAAGCTACGGTATAGGTTCTGTAGACGGGTTTTTAAATCCTACCTTAGAACAGGGAAAAAATAGTCAAAAAAAAACCCAAAAAAATAGAACCCGCCGATAACATGTGGAAGTTCCCCCGGTAGTATTTTGGGTCCTTCATTTTATGTTATGTCAATGATATGCCTATCAGGTCAAGTGCAAACCTACGTATGCAGATGACAGTGCTCTGTTTGTGACAGGTAAAAAACCCCTAATTTCAATGTTTTTAACAGGGGGAACTGGAGTCCTGCAGCAAATGGGGAGTTACAACAAACATCTTTACACCTAGGGGAAAATGAAGCCATTCTCTTTGGAGAAAAAAATGGAAAAAGGGAAATAATTTTAAAGTTCAGTGTTTAATGGGGAGTCCATCACTTTGGTTTCATCAGATAAATATCTGGGAATCCCCTTTGACCCCTGCATGTCTGGAGAATTGATAGGGAACAGTGTAGTAAAGAAAGCGAATGCCAGACTGAAGTTCCTGTATAGACAAGCACAGTGTCTACCTACTGAGGCTCGCAGGACCCTATGTCTAGCCCTTATACAATGCCATATGGATTACGCTTGCTTTCTTGGTTTACTCTGCCTTGACAAAAAAACTGAAAGATAGACTGCAAATCACCCAGAACAAAATCGTAAGATTCATCCTGGGGCTGGGACCAAGAGAACATGTAGGCCAGGATGAATTACAGCAGTTGGATATGCTGAATGTTGAAGACAGAGTAAAACAACTAAAGCTAAATCATGTTTATAAATTGCTCACAAACAATGTCCAGAATATCTTGCTGTCAATTTTGTCAAGGTTGGGAACCAAAGCAATCATAGTACTAGGGGGAGAGAGCACAACTTTGTAGTACCCACAGTCAGTGGCCAGGCTTCAAACACCTTTTATTGTACAGCAATAAAGGAATGGAACAGACTACCCACAAATGTCAAGGCCAGTCATAGCTTGAACCAGTTCAAGAAGACTGCTAAAAAGTGTCTGATGAATGAAGCAACAGAAAGGGAGGGGAATGATTTTCTATTTTTTAGCTAAAATACGTGTAAATTTTACCTTATCCCTAGTAATGACCCTCGTATTGTAGATAGTCGTAATGACCCTCGGGTAGTAGATAGTCTTAATGACCCTCGTATTGTAGATAGTCTTAATGACCCTCGTGTAGTAGATAGTCTTTTTAGTATGATAATAAGATGTTATCTTATTATCTTATTATCTTATTATCTGATACCTTCAGCCCTTTCTACTTCAATCTCTTGCTACCCTCTACCCCCGTACTATCCCCTGCCCAGCTGTTTTCTGTAACCTGCTGATCATCCCTCCTCCCTTCTGCCATCCAATTCCCTTGCTTCCTTCCCTACCCTGCAGCGCTGTATAGCCCTTGTGGCTTAGCGCTTCTTTTTGATTATAATAATAATAATAATACACCTGGAAAATCCTAGAGGGACTAGTACCGAACTTGCACACGAAAATCACTCACTACGAAACCAAAAGACTTGGCAGACGATGCACCATCCCCCCAATGAAAAGCAGGGATGTCACTAGCACGTTAAGAGACCATACAATAAGTGTGAGGGGCCCGAGACTGTTCAACTGCCTCCAGCACACATAAGGGGGATTACCAACAGACCCCTGGCAGTCTTCAAGCTGGCACTGGACAAGCACCTAAAGTCAGTTCCTGATCAGCCGAGCTGTGGCTCGTACGTTGGTTTGGTGCAGCCAGCAGCAACAGCCTGGTTGATCAGGCTCCGATCCACCAGGAGGCCTGGTCACAGACCGGGGCCGCGGGGGTGTTGACCCCCGGAACTCTCTCCAGGTAAACTCCAGGTAAACATATATTGCACATCAACGTCATGTACAGTATTAAACAAACATCAGAATAACATCCAAGAGCTTTTATAAAGGAATCCTTCAGAAGCTTAAATATGACTTAGGTAGAGGTGAACATTGAGTATGAGATCCCAGTATGATGCCCATACTTGAGCACTTGAACAAGTATGAAATCTCAGGATGATGCCCACACTTGAACACTTGGACAATGTATGAAGATCCCAGTATGATGGCCACACTTGAACACTTGAACAAGTATGAGGTCCAGTATGGTGGCCACACTTGAACACTTGAACAAGTATGAGGTCCCAGTATGATGGCCACACTTGAAACAAGTATGAGATCCCAGTGTGGTGGCCAACTTGAACAAAGTATGAGATCTCAGTATGGTGGCCACACTTGAACACTTGAACAAGTATAAAATCTCGTAGGGTTGGCCACATTTTTGAACACTTGAACAAGTATGAGATTTTCAGTATGGGGGGCCACACTTGAACATTTAAAACAAGTATAAAGATCTAAAATATGGTGGCCAACTTGAACACTTGAAAAGTATAAAGGCCCCAGTATGGTGCCCACACTTGAACATTGAACAAGTATAAAACCCCATTTATGGTGGTTAAAACTTGAACACTTGAACAAGTATGGATCCCTTATGGTGGCCACCTTGAAACTTGAAAAGGGTTGAAAACCCCCCAGTATGGTGGCCACACTTGAAAAAAAATTTTTGAGATTCAGTTTGGGGGTGGACACTTAAAACTTGAAAAAAGTATGAGGTCCAGTATGGGGGCCACACTTTGGGCACTTGGAAAGGGTATGAGATCCCAGTATGGTGGCCCACTTGAACAGTATGGGCTCAGAAATGGGGGCCAAAATTTAAAACACTTGAACAAGTATGGGGTTTCCCGAAAGGTGGCCCAATTAAACCTTGAAAAAAGTATGAGGCCCCAGTATTTTTGGCCCAAACACTTGAGCACTTGAAAAAAGTAAAAAGGTCCCAGAATGGTGGCCACATTTAAAAAATCAAGTAGAGATCTCAGTTTGGGGGCCACACTTGAACACTTGAACAAGTATGGGCCCCCAGTATGGTGGCCACACTTAAAAACCCCTTGAACAAGTTTTGGGGTTTCCCCAGTATGGGGGCCCAAACATTTGAACATTGAACAAGTTTTGGAGGTCCCAGTATGGGGGGCACACTTGAACACTTAAAAAGAATGAGGTCCCAGTATGGGGGGCCACACTTGAACCCACTTGAAAAAAGTATGGGGACCCCAGTATGGTGGCCACACTTGAACACTTGAACAAGAAAGAGATCTTTTTTGTGGTGGCCCCACTTAAAAAACACTTAAACCCAAGTAGGAGTTCCCAGTAGGTGGCCACACTTGAAAAAACCTTGAACAAGTATGAGGTCCCTGTATGGGGGCCCCACACTTGAACATTTGAGAAAGTATGAAAAAACCCCAGTTGGGGCCATATTGAAAACTTAAAAACAAGTAGGAGACCCCAGTAGGGGTGGCCACCCCTTGAAAAGTATGGGCCCGTATAAATGGCCACACTTGAACAAGTATGAGTTCCCAGGGGGTTGGCCCATTTGGGAAAAAGTATGGGGGTTCCCCAGTATGGGGGCCCACATTTGGGAACAAGTATGGGGGCCCAGTTTGGGGGGCCACACTTGAAAAAGTATGGGGCCCCCAAAGTATGGTGGCCACCCCTTTAAAACAAGTATGGGGCCCCCAGTATGGTGGCCACACTTGAACACTTGAAAAAGTATAAAGGCCCCAGTATGGTGGCCACATTTTAAACATTGAAAAAAGTTAGGGGGGTCCCGTATGAGGGCCCACACTTGAAACACCTGAACAAGTATGGGGGTCCCAGTATGGGGGGCCAACTTGAACATTGAAAAAGTATGAGGTCCCAGTTTTGGGGGGCCAATTTAAAACCCATTGAACAAGTTTTAAAGGTCTCATTTATGGGGGCCCACATTTAAAAACACTTGAAAAGTTGAGGTCCCAGTGGGGGCCCGGCCAAAAACCAAACCCCGGGGAAAAATTAAACCCAAGTTTGGTTTTGGAGGGGGGCCCCCCCCCCCCCCCGGGGATCCCCCCCCCCCCCCCCGGGTTGGGCCCCCCCCCCAAAGGGGGGGGCCCTCCACATTGAACATTTTGGAAAAAAAGGGTTTTGAGGTCCCAGTATGGTGGCCACACTTAAAACACTTGAACAAGTATGGGCCCCCGTATGGTGGCCACCCCCTTGAACACTTGAACGTATGAGGGTCCAGTTTTGGGGGCCACATTGAACAAGTATGAGGTCCGGGTATGGTGGCCACATTTTAAACCAAGTTTGGGGTCCCATTTATGGTGGCCACCTTGAAAAAAAGTTTTTGAGGTCCCAGTATGGGGGGCCACACTTGAAAAATTAAACCCAAGTATGAGGTCCCAGTATTGGTGGCCACACTTGAACAAGTATGGGGGGCCCCAGTATGGGGGGCCAACTTAAAACTTTTTGAACAGAAACTAAAAATTTGGGAAAATGCCCAAAATATTTGCAATAAAAAAAGGGCCCTAAAGTAAAAGAAAAAACTTATTATGAGGAGAAGTTGAAGAAATGAACCGGGACCACCTTAGGGGAAAGGGGAAAAGGGGTGAAGGGTTGTTTTTGTTTTCCCAAACAAAAAAATAATAAAATTTTAAATTAATTTGGGGTGTGCTGTATTTAATAGACGGCTTGAATTAAGAGAAAACTTTTCAAGGGGACAAAAGTGGAGGGCTGAAGTCATGGTTTGTGACTTTGGGAATGAAAGGGAAAGGGTTTTTCTTTTTTTTTAAAAAGGGTTTTGCTTACGTGTTTTTCTAAAAAAAAGTTTTTAGTGACTTGGATGAGGCTGTGTGGACAAAGACTCAATACACACTTCAGAAGAAGATTAAAATGGCCGGGGAGACAGAACTCAGTAAAGGTTTTGGATCAAGGTGTGTAAGAGGAGTAGTTAAAAAGCAAATACAACTTGTGAGTTAACCCCAATTTTTAAACCCTTTTCTCAGCGTACAGCAGTGAGTTCCCTCAGTGTTCCAACAGTGGGGTTCCCTCAGTGTTCCCCCAATGATTTCCTCAGGGTCCCAGCAGGGGGGTTCCTCGTGTTCCAAAATGAGTTCCTCAGTTTTCCCAGCAGTGGGGCCCTTTTGTGTTAAACAATGAGTTTCTCAGTTCCCAGCAGTGAGTTCCTCAGGGTTCCAAAAATTGAGTTCCTCAGTGCCCCCAGCAGTGATTTTTCCCCAGGTTTCCAACAATGGTTTCAGTGTCCCCAGCAGTAAAGTTCCTCAGTGTTCCCAAAAGGATTTTCCTCAGTGTCCCAGCACGGGTGATTTCCCTTTCAGTTTCCCAACAGTGGGGTTCCCCTCAGTTTTTCCAGCAGTGAGTTCCTCGTTTTCCCAAACAGTGGGGTTCCTCGGGTTTTTCCAGCAGTGATTTCCTCAGTTTTCCAACGTGAGTTCCCCCAGTTTTTCCAACAGTGATTTCCCCTCATTTTGTTCCAACAGGGTTCCTCAGTTTTTCCGCAGTGAGTTTCCTCTTTTTCCCAACCATTTTGAGTTCCTCAGTGTTCCCCCAGGGGAGTTCCTCAGTGTTTCCAACAGTGATTTCCTCGTTTTCCCAACGGGGAGTTCTCGGGTTTTCCCAAACGTGAGTTCCTCGTTTCCCGCGGTGAGTTCCTCAGTTTTCCCAAACAGTGAGATCCTCAGTGTTCCACCCGTGAGTTCCTCGGTTTTCCCCAACGTGGTTTCAGTGTTCCAGCAGTGAGTTCCTCGTTTTCCCAAAAACAGTGAGTTCCCAGTTTTCCAACAGTGAGTTGCCTCCGTGTCCCAGCAGTGATTTCCTCGGGTTTTCCCATGGTATTTCCCCAGTTTTCCAAAACAGTGAGTTCCCCCGTTTTTCCGCATGGGGTTCCTCAGGTTCCAACGGGATTTCCTCAGTTTTCCCAAAACAGTGAGTTCCTCAGTTTTCCCAAAAACAGGGGTTTCCCTCAGTTTTCCAAAAATTTGGTTCCTCAGTGTTCCAGCAGGGAGTTCCTCAGTTTTTCCAGCAGTGAGGTTCCTCAGTGCCCTCAGCAGTGGTTCCCCCTTTGTGCCAGCAGTGAGTTCCTAAAGTGCCCCAGCAGTGAGTTCCTCAGTGTCCCCAGCAGTGATTTCCCTCAGTGTTCGCAGTGATTTCCCTCGTGTCCCAGCATTTGATTTCCCCTCGTGCCCCAGCAGTGAGTTCCTCAGGTCCCAGCAGTGAGTTCCTCCGGGCCCCAGAAAGTGAGTTCCTCAATTTTCCCAACAATGAGTTCCCCCGGGTCCCAGCATTGAGTTCCTCAGTGCCCCAAAAGCAGGGGGAGTTCCTCCGTGTCTAAAGCATGAGTTCCTCGTTTTCCCAAAATTTGATTTTCCTCGGTACAGAAAGTGAGCCCCCCTTTCATGCCGCTTTGAGTTCCAGTGTCTCAGCAGTGGTTTCCCAGGGCCCAGCAGTGAGTTCCTCAGTGCCCCAGCGTGAGCCCTCCTTTGTCCCAGCAGGGGAGTTCCTCAGTGCCCAAAGCAGTGAGTTCCTCAATGCCCCCAAGGGCCCCAATGGGGTTTCCTCCGGGGCCCCCAGCAGGGGAGTTCCTCAGTGTCCCAGCAGTGATTTCCCTCAGTGTCCCTTTCATTGATTTCCCTAAGTGCCCAGCAGAGATTTCCCCTCAGTGTGCCAGCGGGTGGATTTCCCCTCAGTGTCCCGGCGGGGTGGGGTTCCTCGGCCCCAGCAGAGAGTTCCTCAGTGTGCCAGCAGTGGGGTTCCTCAGGGGCCCCAGCAGTAAGTTCCTCATTTTGTCCCAGAAAAAAAGGTTTCCTCGGGGGCCAGAAAGTGATTTCCCCTTCGGGGTGTCCCAGCAGGGATTTCCTCAGCAAAGGGGGAAAAAGTTATTTGTTTTGTTTACAGTATATTCACTGTTTTGTTGAATGGCGTATAAATAGACTCACACTGTAAAGGGTTAACAACTGTAAAGGGTTTAAACCCACAGACACACACACTGTGAAGGTTAACACGGGACACACCCCTTGTAAAGGGTTTAAAAACAAGAAAACACACGTGAGGTTAACCCCCAGACACAACACTGGGGGAAAGGTTAACAAAAAAGAACACACACTGTGAGGGTTTTAACAAAGAAAACACACACGTAAAGGTTAACACGGGACACACCACTGTAAAGGGGTTAAACAGGACACAACACTGTGAAGGTTAACCCGACACCACACGGGGAAAGGTTAACACGGGAAACACCCCACTGTAAAGGTTTAAAACACGGGCCAACACACTGAAAAGGAAAAAAACCTAGGAAGGTTAACAAGAAAACCCAGGGTGAAGGAAAAACAACTGTAAAGGTTTAAACACACTGTAAAGGGTTTAAACCCACGGACACCCCACTGTGAAGGAAAACACCTGTAAAGGTTTAAAACAGGACACACACTGTGAAGGAAAACCACTGTAAAGGGTTTAAAACACGACAAAAACACTGTAAAGGGTTTAAAAAACCGGAAACACAACACTGTGAAGGTTAACACAGACACACACACGGGAAAGGGTTTAAAACACAAACCCCACACTGTGAAGGATAACCCACTGTGAAGGTTAACACAAAACACACACGGGAAAAGGTTTTAACACAGAAAAACCCCACGTGAAGGATAACACATGTGAAGGTTAACACAGACACACCACTTTTAAAGGGGAAAACCCACACTGTAAAGGTTAACACAGACACACACACTGTAAAGGTTTACCACTGTAAAGGTTAACCAGCCCACCACACTGGAAGGTTAACACGGGAACACACACACTGTAAAGGAAAACCCAAATGTAAAAGGTTAACCGGGACACAACACTGTAAAAGAATAACACACGGGAAAAGGGTTTAACACAGACAAACACACTTTTAAAGGGGTTAACCACACTGTAAAGGTTTTTAAACACGACACAACACTGTAAAGGATAAACATGTAAAGGTTTAAAACACGGGACACCCCACCTGTAAAGGGTTTAAAACACGGACACCCCACACTGGAAGGATAACACCGGTAAAGGTTAACACAGCCCACACACACTGTAAAGGGATAACACACTGTAAAGGGTTTTAAACCCAGAAACACACACTGGGGGAAGGTTAACACAGACAAACACACTGTGAGGAAAAACACAGACACACCACTGTGAAGGTTAACCACTGTAAAAGGTTAACACAGACAACACCCATGTAAAGGGGTTAAAACAAAAGACACACCCCATGTGAAGGATAACCACTTTGGGGTTTTAAACACAGACAAAAAACCTTTAAAGGTTAACACAGGCCAAAACACTGTAAAGGTAACACATGTAAAGGGTTTAAAACACAGACACCCAAATGTGAAGGATAACACACTGTGAAGGTTAAACAAAAGACAAAACCCCACTGAGAAGGTTAACACAGACACACACACTGTGAAAGGAAAACCCAAAATGTGAAGGTTAACCCAGACACACACACTGTGAAAAATTTAACAACTGTGAAGGTTAACACGGGGACCCCACACACTGTGAAGGTTAACACAAACACACACACTGTAAAGGGTTTAAACACGGGACACAAACATTTGGTAAAGGGTAAACAGACCCCCACCCTGTAAAGGGTTTTAACACAGCAAAAAACATGTGAAGGGTAACCAAACTTTTTAAAGGGTTTAAAACACAGACACCACACTTGTGAATTTTTAAACCCACAGACACCCCACACTGTGAAGGAAAACCCACAGGACACACACCCCTTAAAAGGAAAAAAACACGACACCCCAAAATGTAAAGGTTTTCCAGACAAAAACCCCCACTTTTGGAAGGTTAACACGGGACCCCCACCTGTAAACGATAAAAAAGACACACACACTGTAAAGGGTTTAAAACACAGACACAAAACCTTGAAAGGGTTTAAAACACACTGTAAGGTTAACACAGAAACCACACTGTAAAGGGTTTAAACCCACGGGACCACACACTGTGAAGGATAACACAGACACAACACGGGGGAAAGGATAAACAGACCCACACACGGGTAAAGGGTTTAACACAGACCCCCACACTGTAAAGGGTTTTAACACACTGTAAAGGGGTTAAAACCAGAAAACCCCACAGGGAAAGGTTTAAACCACAGCACACACACTGTGAAGGATAACACAGACACACACCAATTGTGAAGGAAAAAAACCGGGAACACACACTGGGGAAGGTTAAAAAAGACACAACCACTGTGGGGGGTTAAACCACTGTAAAGGGTTTAAACCCCAGAACACACATTTTGGAAGGTTAACCCCACTGTAAAGGTTTAAAACACAGGACACCACACTGGGGAAGGGTTTAAAAAAAACACTGTAAAGGGGTTAACACAGACCCCACAAAATGTGAAGGTTAACACCCTGGGGGGGGTTTTAACACGACACAAAACTTTGGGGAAAGGGGGTTAAAACACTTTTAAATTTAAAACACGGACAAAACAAAATTTGTAAAGGATAACAAAATGTAAAGGTTTAACACAGCACCCCCACATGTGAAGGTTAACCCCCCACTGTAAAGGGGGTTTAACCAGCCACACAAAATGTGAAGGAAAAACACACTGGGGAAGGGGTTAACACAGAACCCCCCAAAATGGGGAAGGGTTTAAACCCAAGACACACACAGGGAGAGGTTAACACGCCCCACACACACTGAGAATTTTTAAAACACAGACCCCACACACTGTGAAGGATAACCACTGTAAAGGTTAACACAGACACAAACCACTGTAAAGGGTTTTAACACAGACACCAAAATGTAAAGGAAAAACACGGGACACCACACTGTGGGGTTTAAACCCAACACTGTGAAGGTTAACACAGACACAAATCACTGTGAAGGTTAACACAGGACACAAACACTGTGAAGGAAAAACACAGACACAACACTGGAGGTTAACCCAGACCCCAAAACCACTGGGGAAGGGTTTAAACACAGAACACACACTGGGGGAAGGATAACACAGACAACACCCTGTGAAGGAAAAACCCCGGACCCCACACACTTGAAGGTTAACACGACCAACACTGTGAAGGTTTAAAACACACTGTAAAGGGTTTTAAACCCCGGGACACCCCACACTGTAAAGGGTTTTAAACACTGTAAAGGTTTTAACAAAGACACAACCCCTGTAAAGGTTAACACACTGTGGGGTTTAACAGACACACACACTGTAAAGGGTTTAAAACACATGTAAAAGGTTTAAAACACAGACACACACACTGGGGAAGGGTTTAAAACCCAACACTGTAAAGGGTTTAAAAAAGCCCAACACACACTGTGAAGGAAAAAACCCATTGTGAAGGTTAAAAACGCCCACACACACTGTGAAGGTTAACACGACACACACACTGAGAAGGTTAACACAGAACACACACTGGGGAAATTTAACCCCGCCCACACACACTGTAAAGGGGTTAACACATGTAAAGGGGGTTAACACAGACACACCATTTTTGAAGGTTAACACAGCCACCCCCATTTGGGGAAGGTAACACAGACCCCAACCACTGTAAAGGTTAACACAAAAAACACACACTGTAAAGGGTTTAACAAGAACCCCACACTTTTGAAAAGGTTAACACGGGACACACACCGGTGAAGGTTAAAACCTGTGAAGGTTAACACAGACACACCCCACTGTGAAGGTTTAAACCACGGGGAAAGGGTTTTAACACGGGACCCCCACACTGTGAAGGTTAACACAGACCAAACTGAGAAGGTTAACCAGAAACACACAGGGAAAAGGGTTTAAAACCCACAGACACAAAACACTGTAAAGGGATAAAACACTGTAAAGGGTTTTAAAAAAAGACACACCCCCTGTAAAGGGTTTTACACAGACACAAACACTGTGAAGGTAACCAGACACACACATTTGGTGAAGGGTTTTAACACAGACCCCAACCACTGTGAAGGTTAACACAACCACACACTGTAAAGGGTTTAAAACACAGACACCCCCACATGTGAAAAGGTTTTAAACACAGCCCACACACACTTTTGAGGTTAACACAGACACACACATGGGAAGGATAACACGACACAACACTGGGGAAGGGGGTTTAAACACAGAACACACATGTAAGGGTTTAAACACAGCCCCCACACTGTAAAGGTTTAACCACTGTAAAGGTTAACACAGACAACACATGTGAAGGAAAAACACACTGTGAAGGGATTGAGAGAGACAAGTGAATTTGGTTTGTTAGACTTCCTGTTATCGTAATAAACCCAAAAAAAATCTATTCTTTCAAAATTTAAATTCATAAAATTGCTTACTTTAATTAGTTTTTAACTGGTACAATTTTTTGTTTAAAAATATAAAGGGGGCCTTTACGTGTATTATTAAGAGAGAGATTTTACGTGGCTTGGATGGAAAAATTCAGTTTTTGGAAGAATTACTTTATCGTGACGGATGTATGTGTTTACCCCTAAAAAAATATTTACCACAATATGTACACTACACTGTGAGACTACAATTCTTCTTAAACTAAACAATTCCTGTAGTATTATGAGGCCAATCTAAAAAAGGAAAAGCACCCAAAGGGCCCCCCCCAAAAAAAAACCGAAAAATCAAAATATTCAAAAGTTTTAGTCGGAGGACGGGCCGCCCAGCAACCCCCCACTTTACCACCACTCAAGGGGGAAAACCAAAACAATAACAAAAAACATGGCTGCCACCAGGGCCAAACCCCCCCCTCTCTTCCCCCGGGTTTTAACCTACCCAAATGTCTTTTCAGGTTTTGCCAACGATCCAAAAACCCCAAAAACTGATCTCCAACTTAGTTATTGAAATTTGAATTTCGAGAGAACTAACAAAACAAGCACCGGATGACACAACTCGAAAACAAATCCTCAGCTTTTAACAAAAGTTATTAAAACCCGGGAATGGGAAAAAATGTGGGCCCAAAACCATCCAAACCGCATAGATAGCCATTCAACAAATAAAAATCTCTTTTAAAACAAAGGGTTTTTAAAAAGCGTAAAAGAATGGGAAAGAACAACCCTTTGATAACCCGTTTAGTGACTACTTTGTCTCCAAAAAAGATAAAACCCGGGGAAAAAGATAAACTACGGACACATAAAAAGTTAACAGTCCCCTTTTTCCCCGTGTTTTGAAAAAAACAAACAGTTAAAAAAAAAATTAATCTGCAGATCATAAGGACCAAACAAGTGTTATTGTTTTCCTGAAGTCTTTAAATTAAAAAAGCCAGGTTTCTAGGTCCCCTGGTTTTTGAAAAAATGTTATGTTAGATTCCACTCACTGACAGGAAAAAAAGGAAAAATTATTGCATCCCATTTAAAATAAAGAAAGAGGGTTTCTTTAAAAGAGTGTTTACCAAAAAACGTCGAAACCCCCCTGTATTAAAGGGGGTTTTTAGAAAACTTTAACGGGGGGGAATAATTTCACAATACACCAAAGCTTTTTCACGGGATGGGAAAATTTAGTTAGGGAAAAACAAATGTAGGCAAATGTACACAATCACGAACGAGAATGATCTATCACGGTTTCTAGGGGTACTAATCTTAAAGGAACAAAAAAAAAAATGTTTCCCAAACCTTTAAAAGCCTACGTTGTGTAGTGTATGTTTTTTTCCATTATTTTCAAATTTCATTTTACAAAACTCCCTTTGTAAAATTTAAAAAAAACAACTAAAATCATTTTTTTGATTTTACTAGTAAGCATAATTTACCTTATGGGGTTTTTTTATTTTTTATTGTTGGGTTTAACATTTGTGGGAAATTTATATTTCTTGTCCTATTAATACCCCATATTTTTTAAAAATTTTATCAATTGATATTTCTTACTAAAAAATTTAAAAAATATCATTTTTTCTAAAATTTCAATTTTTTCTTAAAATTTTTGAATTTAATAAAACCTTTCCCTTTTCTAATTACCTTTAAACCCGTTTTTTAAAACCCAATTTTCTATCCTAGATTTCTTTAATTTACCTTGGCTGCCCCTTTAAACCCCAAGTTTTTAACTACCAGTGCAAAATTGAATGAAAATAAACATTAATTTTTTTCCTTTTTTTTTTAATCATTATTTTACTAAAAATTTTTTTAAACAACCTTTTTACTACCCGACAATTTTACTTTTGTACATTAAAATTATTTTATACTTCCCCTAACATTTTGTAGCCAAATTTTTAAGTTTTTTTTCAAACCCCCAAACCCTTTTTATTTTTCCCTTGTACCTGTTTTTAAACCCGTCTCCCTCTTATTCTTTTTTATAACCAAGGAAAATTCCATTTTTATTTTTTTTTCCCATTATTTTTTTGGGACTTTAAGTGAATTTTTTTTTGTCCCAAATTTTAAATTTTAGTTATAATTTTGATCTTGTCAAAAAACCTATTTCCAGACTCTAGTGCAATTTCAAGTTCCATTTCCAAAAATTTTACTTTTATATTAAAGGGTTTTTAATTTTAAATTTCCCACCACTGTCCCTTTTAAATTTGCTTACCCTTTCTTAATTTTAGTCCCTTTTTATTTTCTCCCTTTTTTTTTGCCCTTTTTATAAAATATCCTAAGGGTTTTTATATTCACAATTGTTAAAATAATCAAGGTGCTATTTTTTAGGTGCTAAATAGAATTTAAATTCCAATTTTGGGCCCTTATTTCCAAAGCTATTTATTTGATTAACCCCTTTTTTTTTTTCACCAAACCTAATTAGTCCCTTTTTTTTTTATTAAAATTTTTTTACTATAAATTTTTAACTTTTAAAAAATTTCCCTTTTTAATACTTTCCCCTTCCATTTCCCCGCTCCACTTTTTTGAAACATCACTTTATTTGTATTGTCCCTTTTGCTCATTATTTTACATTTTTTTAAATAATTTCCCGGGGCTATTTTTTAGTTAAGCTATTTTCTTTGTTTTATACTTTAAATTTAAATATAGATTTTACTACAAAATTTTTTGATACAAGCATTGATTCCCGATACCAACCTCTTATCTAATGACTTAAATGAAACAAACAGTTACTGTAATTTTACACTGCAGAACAAAACAAAGGCACTTTCTCATTTCCCAAAAACAACCCCTAACTATTTTAACTTTCAAAATTTTAGAAACTTTAAGCAAACATTCCCATGAAAATCTTTGCATTACTAAATTCCTTACATGCCCAAAATGGCCCTTTATTTCACTAAATGAAACCTGGCCCAAAGGGCCCGATAGTACAGGGTCTTTTGCCAAACCCGGAAAAAACAGGCCAAAACCAACAAAGGGGGGGGGCCCAGCCATATAAAACTCAAAAACCCAAATACAATTTTATCACTAATACTTTCACAAGGGAAAGAAAATGGGGAATATATAAAAAGCTAAATTCCAAAACCAAGTACCTACAAAAACCTTTTTACATTGATAAAATCTACAGAGTTCCACAGTCAAAATTAGCCAATTTTGTCCCAAAAAAGGAAGGGATGATAAATGATTTCAGCATGAACAAAGATCACTTTCTACTTCAGGTGTTCAATATAAATTCCCGCCAAAACCAGGCCCCAAAGTTACCTTTGGGGTTTAAAAAACACAATGAGGGAACTGTATGTTACTTCCAAAAGTAACAAAAAATACAAGAGTTTTCAAAAGACTAGTGTTTTCCCCACTTGACCACACTGGACCAACACCATATCCCTTTTAAAAACAGGCATAATTACAGATAATACCCCCGAAACCCCTACCCTACTTTCCTCATAACAACTCTTGGGTAACCCACCCCTGACATACTAAAGGCTCCTTTTAGGGCTTCACAATGAGGCCGCCATTAAAAAACTTCACAACAGCCCGTAGCAAACATTGATTTGGGACCACTGAGCTAGGAAAAAACCTTTTACAGATATTGACGAATGTATTATAATTTTCTAAAAAAAAAACCCAAAACCTCTATAACAGCCCCTGCCCTTTAAAAAAATAAACAGATGCAGCAAAGGACCCGAAAAAGTCCCTGGCTAAACCCGCATTTTTCAAATCCAAAAAATACAAAACCCAATATGAAAAAAAGTACAGAATGGGTCAATAACCCGAGACCAAAAAAAAACCCTTATCGTCAATTTCCCAACCGCCCGATAAAAAAGGGCAAAAAAAATTGTATTTTTTGAGAACAGATTATCCAAAATTACGAGGTGATATAAAAAAAAACCTGGAAAAACCCCATCAGAAATTCTGGGGGCAAAAAAAAATTTTTACGGGAAAAAGCGGAAAAAAAAAATTAGCCCAAAAACAGGGTGAACCCCAACTCCCACCAACAGAAACAGAAAAAAAGCTCAATTTATTTCTTTTTCCCCTTTTAGGCAAAAACCCTTTCCAATAAAATTCCAAGCCAAAATTCCCCACCCAAATGACTACCTCCTCCGGCAACCCACCCGAACACTCTGTTCCTAGCTCCGACTAACCCTTTCGAGTTCCCTTATTATTTAACGCCCTAAAAAACAAGGAGGGATTTTTAAATTTCCTTACCACCCCCTTTATATACAAAAAAGGGGTTTACAGTGTATCACCCCAAACATTGCAACACCCCTTTAACCCAAAACCATTGAATCCTCCACCTTCCCTACAGTACTCAAAAAAAAACAAGGGGCACCCCGATCCACAAAATGAGGAGACCAAAAAGAGTTGAATAAAAAAATAGGCCAATATTTCCAAATTACCCCTTCTCAAAAATCTTTGAAAAAATTTAAATTTATAAAAGAAAATTTTTCACCTTTTAAATCCCAAAAAAATACTCAAACCCCCGCCAATTTGGGGTTTAGGCCAATAAAAAAACTAATGATGGGTATTTTTACACATGCTAGACATATATACACTGCAAAAGAGAAAAAAAAAAGTCCTTGGGGTCTTATTGACTTAAATAAAAAACTTTTTTTATACAGTTGCCTTGGGCTTGCTCCACGTTAAAATTGTAACCCCTATGGGTTTTAAGAGGCACTCCCTCAAAATACCTCAAGTCAGTTTCCCCAGCAACAAAAAGCCCCAAAATTTTGGGGACGCAAAAGGGGGCCAAAAATGTTCTGCGCAAAACCAAAAAAGTTGTGTCCCCCCCGGGGAAAATGATCTTGGCCCTCTTTTCTTTCTCCTTTTTACATAAAGAAACCCCTTTAAAAAGTTCGAATTACTAAAAACCCCACTATTTGCAGTGACACCCCACATACGTCTTCTCCCCACCCCCAGCCCGTCAGCTAGCCAAAACTGTAAATACCCAAATTTCAGAAAAATACTACCGGATCAGGACTAACATAAAATTACACTTTTAAAAAATTGACAAAACCATTTTTTCAAGGTTTTTGGGAACGGGGTTTCAGATGTCCCTTTTAAAATAAAGTTAAGGCGGGTCCCTTCACCAAAATAAGGGGGGGGGAAAAAAAAATTTTTAGGAATCCACCCTTTTATAATTTGACTCAAATTTTCAAACACATATTACAACCAAAAATTTTTAAGAAAAAATTTCCCAAGGGCTGTGGCATACCCTTTGAAAATTTCGGTCTATGTTTCCCCAGCCAAACCCTCCTTTGGGCCCCATTTTCACTCTTTATTTACCCCTATCTCACCCATGGTTTTTTTGGATGGGGCCCCAACAACAAAAAAAAAAAACCCCCCCCCCCCCCCCCCCTCCAGAAAAACTTAAATTAAAAACAAAAGGGGTGCCCGTTTGAAAGATAACAAATTTTTACTACAGGCAGCACACTCCACCAATTTTTCCAAAACACTAAAACCCACTCACCTAAAAAAACACCATTTCTTAAATTTGACCATTTAAAACATTGAAACTTAAATTGATATTAACCCCCCCCTCAAACATCTCCTTGCCCAAACCCCAACAGAACAAAAGAAACCCTAACACAAGGCACAGAAACACCTTTGATGTTTTCCCCGTGTAAACTCAACTATGGGAAAAAACCCCAATGCACATAAAAGGCCCCAAAATTTTGGAATTTATTACCTGTAAATATAAAAAAAAAACATACCTGTTTATAAATTCAAAAATCTCTTTCAAAGATCACTTACTCACCCCAAAAACAAAAAAATTTCTGAATAACTGAACCTTTTAAAATTTTATATCTTTAAAAAGGGTTTTTCCCAATTATTTTTTTCACATAAATGTTAAAAACCCAAAAAAAAATCTAACTTTTTTATTTTTTTAAAAAACACTACCTAAAAGAATCCCCTACCTAATGAATACAACCTTTTGACCTGTTTTTTGTAATATCATTGGGGCTTTATAGTAAAACTGTTTTCATTAATGTTTTATCACTATTTTCATCATTGCTAGTTTAAACTTAAATTTAAAATTTTTAAACCAAACCCGGTTTTAATTTCTATGCATAGTTTCTGGAGTTTTTGGGTTTATCTTGGGGGGGTGGGGGGGTTTTTCCCGGGGGGTCAACCCCCCCGGCCCGGTTTTGTACCAGGCCCCCCTTAGGTCAGGTTCCCAGGATGCGACCCCCACCAGGCGACTAAAAAAACCCGGTACCCCTTTTACTGATGGGGGAAAATAGCAAAGGTGGAAAGAAAACGTCCAATGTTTTTACTCTGGTTTGGGAAACGAAAAACCCCGGCCCTCCCCCGTGTGGGCGCCGGGGTGAGCGTTAACCACCCCGGGCCCCCAGTGGCCTTTGGGATACTGCTCTTATCGTATTTTTTTGTTTCCTTGTATGTGGTGCTCAAATTAAAATAAATAAATAAAAAATAAAAATAAATACACTACACTGTGTGGCTACATTAATCCATATGCACTACATTGTGTGGCTACAAATGATCTATTACGCTACATTGTGTGGCTACACTGATCTATATACGCTACATTGTGTGGGTACACTAATCTATATACACTACACTGTGTGGCACACTGATCTATATACATACACTGTGTGGCTACACTAATCTATATACACTACACTGTGTGGCTACACTGATCTATATACACTACACTGTGTGGCTACACTAATCTGTATACACTACACTGTGTGGCTACACTAATCTATATACAACTACATTGTGTGGCTACACTGATCTATATACACTACACTGTGTGGCTACACTAATCTTATACACAAAATTGTGTGGCTACACTAATCTATATAACTACACTGTGTGGCATACAATGATCTATATTTCACTACACTGTGTGGCTACACTGATCTATATACACTACACTGTGTGGTACACGATATATATACACTACAGTGTGGCTACACGATCTATATACACTACACTGTGTGGCTACACTTGATTTTAATACACTACACTGTGTGGCTACACTGATCTATTATACACTACACTGTGGGGGCTACACTGATCTATATACACTACACTGTGTGCTACAAATGATCTATATACACTTTCACTGTGTGGCTACACTAATCTATATACACAAAACTGTGTGGCTACACTGATCTATATACACTACACGTGTGGCTACACTGATCTATATACACTACACTGTGTGGCTCACACTGATCTTATATACACTACACTGTGTGGCTACACTGATTATATACACTACACTGTGTGGCTACACTGATCTATATACACTACACTGTGTGGCTACACTAATTATATACACTACACTGTGTGGCTACACTAATCTGTATACACTACACTGTGTGGCTACACTAATCTATATACCTACATTGTGTGGCTACACTGATTATATTACACTTTCACTGCGAGATTACACTTATCATATGGTTAGAAGACAGTAAGCAAACCTAAAACATATTTTTTTAAAAAGGTTTCGGGCCTGGGGCCTTGATCCTTCTAACATACAGATGTATTTAATTTCGCCAAAACCGAGTCCGGCACGGGTCTCAAACTTGCGTGACCGGTCCTCTTTGGCCAGGGG
>NC_069493.1:16610739-16626723 GCF_026875155.1 Cherax quadricarinatus | reverse complement strand
ACCCTACATGCCCAAAATACTCACTATATACTTGTCCAAACTTCCAACCACTACAGATACATAGTAGAATAAACACACAAAAAGGATATAAATAACCAAAAATTTTAAACCTAAAAGATGATTGTACGTGACCTGATCTAAACCTCCATAATCTGACACCCAATCAAAACTATTGGAAAGTAACTGCCTTTATTACAGCATCACAAGCCACCACTATCCTAAACAATGCTAAAAGTCTATCAGTACTAAACTACAACATCAGGTCCTTAAGCAAACACTATGATGACCTCCTAGCACTCCTTGAATCACTAAAGACACCCTTCTCCGCATTTTTCTTCCCTGAGACCTGGCTTAAGCAGGACACAATAGATATCTACCCTCTACCAGGATACACAGCAATTCACAACTGCAGAACAAACCAAGTTGGGGTGGTATTGCAATCTATTACTCAAACCCAATTATCTTGTCTTAGCACCACTTGCTTTAGTGATGATTATGGGGAATACTTTTTTGCAAATTTTTTACTGTAAAAAACCTTAAGACGCCTATAACAATTGGTGCCATTTACCGGATCCCTCCCCACAAACATCCCAAATTTCAGTGAGAAATTTAAGTCACTAATAACAAACAGACAAATGAATAAGCACCACCTTCTCTTAGCTGGAGACTTCAACATCAACCTTGGCTTACTAGATGATCAGCCTTAACTGATTTCATCAACAATATGAACAACACACTTCTCATACCAACAATAACTAAACCAACCAGGCCACTGAGACAAGAGTGCAACCATAATAGACCACATATGGACCAATATACTAGCCCCCCCTTAAAATTTCAGGGATAATCACAGATAGCACTACAGACCACTACCCTACCTTCCTCCTGACAAACATTAGTAAACCACCACTTGAATACAACAAAGTCTCTTTTTAGACTCCATGACGACGCCTCAGTAAGGAAGTTCCAAGCTGACCTAGAGACTGTTGTTTGGCCTACAAAATTTCCCTCCAAGGCCAATGGTATTGATGACTGGACAGACATCTTTCTTAACAAATTACTTAGACTATACAACAAACATTGTCCTATAAAAACAAAACAGATCACAAACAAACGGCTTGGTCCCCCATGGCTAAACCAGCACCATTCTGAAATCCATTGACAAGAAACACCAATATGAAAAGCAATATAGACAGGGCTTAATACACAAAGATATTTTTAAAACACTATTCATCAGCTCCACCAAAGTAATAAAAAAGCCAAGCAACTATACACTCCAGTAGATTCACAGACACTAGAGGAGATATAAAAAAGACCTGGAAAACACTCTCTCAGATTCTAGGGACCCACAAACTGAAAAAAACCAAGAATTTGTCCTAACTAAACCAAAATGAAACACCACTACATCCCACTGACACAGCTAACAAATAAACGACTTCTTCTAAAAACATAGGATCTAATCTCGCCAGTAAAATCCCACATACCAATGCCCATGCCGGGGACTACCTAGATGGAAATTTCCCTAATTCCTTCTATCTTGCACCAGCTGAGCCCACAGAAGTCATTGAGATCATAAAGTCACTTAAAAATAACTCGGGGAATCTGTCTCATGTCCCCCCATTACTGACAAGCGAGCGGCCCATGTCCTTTCGCATGCTTTTTCATTACTTTTTAACAAGTCAATAGAGACTAGCACCTTCCCAAAACTACTCAAGATGGCAAGGGTTACACCAATACATAAAGGTGGTGACCCTACAGACTTAAACAACTATAGGCCAATATCTAACTTACCATTGCTATCCAAAATCTTTGAGAAACTTGTGCACAGGAGAATGTATTCATTTATAACGGCTCAAAACATACTCAACCCCTGCCTGGAGTTTACCTGGAGAGAGTTCTGGGGGTCAACGCAACCGCGGCCCGGTCTGAGACCAGGCCTCCTGGTGGATCAGAGCCTGATCAACCAGGCTGTTGCTGCTGGCTGCATGCAAACCAACATACGAGCGACAGCCCGGCTGATCCGGAACTGACTTTAGGTGCTTGTCCAGTGCCAGCTTGAAGACTGCCAGGGGTCTGTTGGTAATCCCCCTTATGTGTGCTGGGAGGCAGTTGAACATCTCGGGCCCCTGACACTTATTGTATGGTCTCTTAACGTGCTAGTGACACCCTGCTTTTCATTGGGGGGATGGTGCATCGTCTGCCAAGTCTTTTGCTTTCGTAATGAGTGATTTTCGTGTGCAAGTTCGGTACTAGTCCCTCAGGATTTTTCCCGTGTATAAAAATCATGTATCTCTCCCTCCTGCGTTCCAGGAATACAGGTTTAGGAAAACCCCAAGCGCTCCCAATAATTGAGGTGTTTTATCTCCGTTATGCGCGCCGTGAAAGTTCTCTGTACATTTTCTAGGTCGGCAATTTCACCTGCCTTGAAAGGTGCTGTTATATGCAGCAATTTTCCAGCCTAGATAGACAAGTGCCCTGAAGAGTGTCATCTGGGCTTGGCCCCCATTTTAAAGGGTTCTCATAATCCATCCTGTCATTTTTCTAGCAAAGCGATTGATACAGGTTAGGTCCAAAGGTGAGTTTCCTCCACATGATACTCCCATCTTTGACTTTGGTTTTTTCGCTCTATTTTGTGGCCAATTTTTTTTGACTCGATGAAGTTTTAATTTTCCTCATTTTTTACCATATCTGAGAAATTTGAAATTTCTCACGTTGAATTCAAATTGTTTTTGCACCCCACTGAAAGATTTGGTTGATTCTCCGGGACTTTGCATGTCTGCAAGGGGAAGACATGTCATGCAGATTCGGGTGTCATCTGCAAAGGAAGACACGGTGCTGTGGGGTGAAACCTTGTCTATTCGGATATAAAGGGTGAGAACAAGTGGGGGCGAGTACTTGCCCTTTTGGAAAAAGCTTTTCACCGTAGCCCGCCTCGGGCTTTACTCTGTTGACGACTATCTCTGTGTTTTGTTAGTGAGGAAATTTAGTCCCTCGACCGCTTTTCCTGTTATTCCCTTAGCCCCATTTTGTGCCTATTACGCCAGGGTCACACTTGCAAAGGGCTTTTGCAAGTCTGAAAATATTTACATCTGTTTTTTTGTTTTCAGTGTTTTAGACCTTGTCGGTGGTCCAATAGTTGAGCAAAAAAGGAGGCCCCTTTCTAAACCTATTTTTGCCCTGGGTTGTGTAATGAGGTTTTTCTAGTGCTGTATTTTGCTTCTTGGGCCCCTTTTAAAAGATTTTTTGATAGGGGATGTTATGCTTTTGGTCTGTAGTTCTTTGCTGTTGTTTTTACTCCCCCCTTTGGGGAGTGGGGCTATGTCTGTTGTTTTTAGTAACTGTGGGACCCCCCCGTGTCCATGCTCCCTCTCCATAGGATGGTAAAAGCTCGTGATAGGGGCTTCTTGCATTTCTTGATGAACACAGATTTTGGGTTTCGGGAAAAAATAAAAGCACTAATGAGCAATCATAAAAATGCTAGATTGCTTTAACAGCACTGGAAAAAAAGGGAAATATCCACTCGAATTTTTGACCTAAGAAAATTTTTGACAAGTAAACCACGAAATCCTACCCAAAAAACTTGACCATACGGTATAAAAGACCCATGCGTTGTTATTTCAAATCTTACATTACAATTATATCAGTACGTCACCTTTAAAAGACACAGCACACAACACGGCCACGTACGGGAGTTCCGCGGGGAATTTTCCTTGGCCCCCTGCTTTTCCCTCATATAATCAATGCCTACCTAACGTACCCCAACACAAAAAACCCATTCTCTTTGCTGATGACACGACTTATGTCTCTCTCCCCAAATCTTCCCACCCTTAACACCATTTGAATGAGGAGGATTAAAATATCGACTTGGTGACAGCCAACAAATTACACTTAACACTGACAAAACTTAATATTTTGTTTGGTAGAGAGAGGAGATGCACAAATTAACATTAAGATTTTACAACACTCTAATACCCGAAATAATGGGGGAAAATTCTTAGGCTTTTTCCTTTACAATAAACCCAATTTTTAGCACCCATATCCAAATATACAAAAAGATCCAAAACGGTTGGGATCCTCTCCAAAATACGAATCTACGGCCGCAAAATGCCCTTCTCACACTATACCACTCATTTTTTATCCCTACCCCACCTTGTATTTGTGCTTGGGGGGCAAATGCAGCAACACACCTAAAGCCAATAAAAACCCAACAAAAAGCTGCAGTAAGAATAATCACTAAATCCCATCCCTGGCAGCACACCCCCCACTCTTCAAAGTTTCTAAACTTACTCCCATTCAGTACATCCACATTTACTACTGTGCAATCTATATCTACAGGGCCTTAAACTCTAATATCAACCTTGACTTAAACGCTTTCTTGATAGTTGTGACAGAACCCACAGGCATAACACCAGAAAAAAAACATCTCTAGGGACATTCCCCGTGTCCGACTAAACCTTACAAAAATTCATGTATGTCAAAGGCCCTAAAATCTGGGAATACCCTACCTGAGAACTTTAAAAATGCAGACAACATTCATCACCTTCAAAACTACCATTAGAAAACATCTTATCCCCCTGATACACCCCGTCAACTAACTTCACGAATACCACCTGGTGGTTCACATTTACACTCGCACACTCATTTGACCATAAACAAAAATTTTAAATCTCAGTCTTAATATAATGAATCCTGTGATACTCCAACACTGAAACTATATACTGTGCCAAAACAAAAGCATTCACACTGCTAAACTCACAAAATAGTATTTAGTCACTTAGCCATAATACCAACTTACCTCATAATTTGTAATATTTTACATTTAAGAATAAAACTAAGTATGCCCGAAATGCCTAGCCATGCTAAGCGTTCTAGTGGTACATTCTGTAATCTCAATTTTACTACATGTTAAACCAAACAATAACCAAATTTCTGTAAGCTCAGCATTGTAATCCTTATAGAGAATAAACTTTGAACTTTGAACTTTGAACTTTGAACCTCCTAGCATTACTAAATTCCTTACATGCCAATATGTCCATCATTACACTAACTGAAACCTGGCTAAAGCCTGATACTACAGATGTCTATGCCATTCCTGGTTACACAGCCATACACAACTGTAGGCCAGACCAACAAGGGGGTGGCACAGCTATATACTACTCAGACCAACTAGAATGTATCACTAATACTTGCACAAGGGATGAACATGGGGAATATATAATAGCTAAATTCAAATCCAAATACCTACAAAAACCTCTCACAGTGATAAACATCTACAGAATTCCACAATCAAACATTAGCCAATTTAGTCAAAACCTAGGAAGTATGATAACTGATGCACGCATGAACAAAGATCACTTACTACTCTCAGGTGACTTCAATATAAATCTCCTGCAAGACCAGGAACCCCCACGTTACTGAATTCACAAACACAATCAGTAACTGCATGTTGCTAAACCAACAGTAACAAAACCTACAAGAGTTACAGAGACTAGTGTTTTCCCTACTTGACCACATCTGGACCAACACCATATCCCCTTTAAAATCAGGCATAATTACAGATAATACCACAGACTACTACCCTACTTTCCTCATAACAACTCTTGGTAAAATCCCCCCAAGACATACTAAAGTCACCTTCAGACTTCACAATGAGGCAGCCATAATAACTTCACAACAGCAGTAAACAACATTGACTGGCACACTGAGCTAGAAATCTCCCAGATATTGACGAATGTTTAATAATTTTCTAAAAAAGACCCAATACCTTTATAACAAGCACTGCCCTAAAAAAACTAAACAGATGACAGCTAAGAGACTGAACAGTCCCGGCTAACACCCAGCATTCTCAAATCCATAAATACAAAACACCGATATAAAAAAACAGTACAAAATGGGTCACATACCAGTGACCAAACAAAACGTTCCCTCGTCATCCTAACCAGCCTGATAAGAAGGGCAAAAAATTGTATTATGAGAACAGATTATCCAACTTAGAGGTGATATAAAAAAAGACCTGGAAGAACCTATCAGAAATTCTGGGAACAAAAAGATATCAGGGACATAGCGAAATAAAATTAGCAAAATCTGATGAACCCCAAAACTCCCACCAACAGAAACAGCAAACGACTCAATGATTTCTTCTCCACTATAGGTCAAAACCTTGCCATAATATCCCTAGCTCAGCCCACCCCACCAAATGACTACCTCACTGGCAACTACCCGAACACACTGTTCCTAGCTCCGACTAACCCATACGAAGTCTCCCTTATTATCAACGCACTGAAAAACAAGGCAGGAGATTTTAAATACCTTACCAAACCCTTTATATACAAAAAAGCGTCACAAGTACTATCATCAATCTTTGCAACACTCTTTAACAAATCCATTAAATCCTCCACCTTCCCTAAAGTTCTCAAAATAGCAAGGGTCCCCCCGATCCATAAAGGGAGGAGACCAAACAGATGAATAACTATAGGCCAATATCCAATTTACACCCTCTCTCAAAAATTTTCGAAAAATTAATTCATAAAGGAATCTACTCCTACCTCATCTCCCATAACATTCTCAACCCCTCCCAAATTTTGGGGATTCAGGCCTAATAAAAATACTAATGATGCTATTATACACATGCTAGAACATATATACACTGCAATAGAGAAAAAAGAAGTCCCCTGGGATCTTCATTGACTTACGTAAAGCTTTTGATACAGTTGACCATGACTTGCCCCACGTAAATTGTCACACTATGGTATTAGAGGCACTCCCTCAACTACCTCAAGTCTTACCTCACAACAGAAGCCAATATGTGTATGCAAATGGGGCAAGCTCTTCAGCACAACCAATTACAATTGGTGTCCCACAGGGAAGTTCCTTGGCCCTCTTCTCTTTCCCCTATAAAATTAAATGACCTTTACCAAATGCTTCGCAATTACTCAAACCCACACTTTTGCAGATGACATACATACTTTCTTCTCTCCCCGAGCCCAGTCACGCTAGCCAATACTGTAAACACCGAATTACAGAAAATATCTACCTGGATGAGGACTACAAACTTAACTAAACATTTACAAAACCTACTTCATCAGTTTGGTAGCAGAGCTACAGATGTAACTCTTAAACATAACGATAAAGGATCACCTATCACAAAGCCCAAAAGAGGAAAATTCTTAGGAAACCAAACCCCGATAATAGACTCAAATTTCATACACATATACAACAAATTTCTAAGAAAATTCCAAGACTGTGGCATACTATCGAAGATACGGTACTATGTTCCACAGTCAGCCCTCCTGGCCCTTTATCACTCTCTTATTTACCCCTTTTCACCTATGGAATTTGTGCATGGGGCTCAACAACAACTACCATCTCAGGGCCACTAATTACCCAACAAAGGCTGCAGTTAGAATGATAACAAATTCTCACTACAGGCAAACACACTCCACCAATATTTAAAACACTCAACCTAACTCACCATACAAAACATCCATACTTATTATTGCACTTATTACATACATAGAACCTTAACTCTGATATTAACCCTCCCCTCAAACATCTCCTTGCCAACCTCAACAGAACACATGACCATAACACAAGGACAGATCACTCTTTGTGTTCCTCGTGTCCATCTCACGCTATGCAAAAACTCAATGCACATAAAAAGGCCCTAAAATCTGGAATTCTTACCTGAAATATAAAAGAAAACACTACCTGTTTATAAATTCAAGTCTCTTCTCAAAGTTTACTTACTCACTCAAAACCACATAAATACTGAAAAACCCGAACCATATAAATTGTATATCCTAAATGTTACTCACAATTATATCACACAAATGTTAAACCTAACTTTGTTATTTTTTTTTTTTAATACACTACCTAACAGAATACTCCATTCTACTGAATGAACAGCAATGCATGCAACCATATGACCTGTCTGTGTAATACTCATTTGTATTTTATAGTTATCTGTTTACAATAATGTCTTATCACTGATTTCATCATTGCTTAGTTAATCTTAAGTTAATTTTAAGCCAGCCCGTAATGCTATGCATATAAGTGGCTTTGGCATGCTGCTCTTACCTGTATTTTTTTTTGTACCTCTGTATGTATGCTAAAATTTATAAATAAATAAATAAATAAATAAATAAATAATGATTACAGAGTGTACCACTAGAAATATGATAGAAACAAGCCGATTACATAAAAATGTTGCCAGAATTTCGCACTATTTTTCAGTAAGAAAACATTTTTTCCATAATTTTTCAATTTTAATTTCCTGATCACTGAAAAATGGCTCGCCAGTCCCTTAAGAATGAAAATAAATTTGTTGAACTAGGCATAAGAATTAACAACTGGGCATCTACACTGCAAGCTAAATTTTGCAATCTTAATGACACTAAACCTAACTTATGACACTGAGCTTGACTCTGTCACCATTACTGATTCTATCTAATCATTGAAGTCTCTCGACTCACATAATGACTCCAACGACATGCTCATATGAGAAGCAAAATAAAGATACTCAAAATTCCAGGAAAAAGGACTTAATATACAGTTGCTTTTATCACACATTGGATTACTCCTTCATGATAAAGTTGATGTGTTAGCCAAGAAGAGTACTCTGAAGGAGAATGTAGAATATAACTTTCAGTTGCCTGAAATGATTCAGCATGATAGTGGCTGTCTTTGCACTTAGCAAATCAATAAGTGTCAGGGGCCCGAGACTGTTCAACTGCCTCCCAGCATACATAAGGGGGATTACCAACAGACCCCTGGCAGTCTTCAAGCTGGCACTGGACAAGCACCTAAAGTCGGTTCCTGACCAGCCGGGCTGTGGCTTGTACGTTGGTTGGCGTGCAGCCAGCAGTAACAGCCTGGTTGATCAGGCTCTGATCCACCAGGAGGCCTGGTCACAGACCGGGCCGCGGGGGCGTTGACCCCCGGAACTCTCTCCAGGTAAACTCCAGGTAATAGTGTAATTGTACATTGTAAACTATGCAAAGAAATAAAAATTTGAATTTGAATATATGTGTCTAGCATTAGGAATAATATTAGGAGAGAAGTAAATTGTGAAAATGAATGTTATAGGATTTCAGTTAGAAGCTTGAGTAGATCTATAACCCACTATGATAACATGAATGCAGATAAGTATGTTTATGGAGCAACTTGCAATGTGAACATACTGACTGATGTTGTCCACTCCTTATAAGGTCCTGGAGTTTACCTGGAGAGAGTTCCGGGGGTCAACGCCCCCGCAGCCCGGTCTGTGGCCAGGCCTCCTGGTGGATCAGAGCCTGATCAACCAGGCTGTTACTGCTTGCTGCACGCAAACCAACGTACGAGTCACAGCCGAGGCAATCTACCATCCTTCCTTAAAAACTTTTTAACTGACAGACATTTCCGTGTTTGGGTTAATAATGCGCCCTCCCCGGACTTTGTCCAAGCTGATGTTGTCCCTCAGGGATGTGTTTTGAGCACAACACTTTTTTCCCCTTGCTATGAATGATTTGGCCTCTAGTCTTCCATCCAATATTTGGTCATCACTCTGTTGATGGTTTCGCTATAGCTTGTGCAGGCACTGACTGTCACCTCATTACAGTTTCTCTCCAGCATGTGGTTGATCGTGTTTCCAATTGGGCCACCACGCATGGGTTTAAATTTTCCGGTACAAAAACTCACCAAATTACTTTCACTAGACGCTCTGTCATCTCAGATCATCCTTTGTACCTCTATGGCTCCCGTATCCCTGAACGTGATACAGTCAGGTTTCTAGGCCTTCTCTTTGACCGTAGGTTATCCTGGAAACCTCATATTACCTCTCTGAAGGCAACTTGTCACAACCGGCTGAATCTTCTTTAAACCCTTGCTCATCTTTAATGGGGAGCTGATCATCGAATTCTCCTTCGCCTACATTCAGCCTACATTTTATCGAAACTCGGTTATGGTGATAAGATCAATTTAGCGGCCTCTCCTACTACTCTCTCGATCCTTAATCCCATCCATCGCAGGGGATTACGTTTTTGCCTTGGTGCTTTTCGCTCTTCCCCCGTTGAGAGCCTCTATGCAGAAGCGAATATTCCATCCTTGTCTGATCGCTGTGATGCGCATTGCCTTTGCTATGTTCACTCTCATGATCTCCGCAATCCTTCCATATATATAGAATAGTCACCAATGTTAGTAGACATTCTTTATTTGTTCGTCGCCCCTGTTTGCTCTGTTCCCTTTCTCTTCGACTACATTTGCTCTTGTCTTCCCTTCAGTTACCACCTTTCTATGTTCATGTAGCATCTCACTTTTCCCTGCCTCCCCTGGGAAGTTCCAGCTGCTCGAGTCTGTTCTTTCTCACTCCCTTGCTTGAAAGCCCAACTGCCTACTGTAGCTTCCCGCTCTCTTTGTCTTGACCACTTCTGCTCTCATTCTCATGCCATTGCAGTGTACACAGATGGATCTAAGTCTTCTGATGGCGTCAGATTCAAAGCATTGTTTCCGGACAGTGTCGTGCGAGGACATTTACTATCCTCAGCTAGAATTTTTACAGCTGAATTGTAAGCCATTCTTGCAGCACTTATCCGTATTGCATCTATGCCAGTGTCATCATTTGTTGGTGTCTCAGACTCCCTTAGTGCTCTACAGGCTATATGAAAATTTGATACACCTCACCCCCTAGTCATCCGAACCCAACTTTGGCTACGCCTTATCTCTACAAAGTATTAAGATGTTATTTTTGTTGGGTCCCTGGTCATGATGACGTACAGGGCAATGAACAGGCAGACACTGCTGCGCAGTCAGCAGTACATGACCTACCAGTTTCACATAGAGGTGTTCCATTTACGGGCTATTTTGCTGTAATAGCTACCCACCTTCACACCCGTTGGCAACAACGTTGGTCTAATCTACTTGGTAACAAACTTCATTCTTTTAAACCGAGTATAGGTTACAGGCCGTCTTATCATCAGTGTCGAGGTTGGGAGACTACTCTCTCCCATCTTCACATTGGCCACACTCGTCTTACTCATGGGTATCTCATGGAGAGGTACCCTGTTCCTCTGTGTGAGACATGTCAGGTTCCAGTATCGGTTACACCACATTCTGTTAGACTGCCCTCTCTATCAGCGAGTACGCAGAATTTACCTCCAACATCATCACTGCTCTACTACTCTCTTTACCTTCCCTTCTTGCTGATGGACCCTCCTTTAATCCTGACTCTTTTATTGACTTCTTGACAACAACTGACTGACTCCACAAACTCTGATGACAATACCTTTCGTACTCCCCTCAGCCCTTTCTACCTCAGTCTCTTGCTACCCTTTACCCCTGTACTATCCACTGCCCTGCTGTTCTCCATAACCTTCTAATTATCCCTCTCCCTTTTGCCACCTGATACCCCTGCTTCCTTCCTTCCCTGCAGCGCTGTATGGCCCTTGTGGTTTAGTATTTCTTTTTGATTATAATAATAATAATGGCTGATGTTGTAGTGGCCAGGCTTAGGCTTGGTTATGAGTACTTCTGGCAGTTAGGGAGATACACAGATGATGATCAAACCAAATGCAAATTATGTGGTCAGGCATATGGTCACTAAGTGAGGAATATAGAGATAGTATACTAACCCATGTGATATGTCAAGATATTTTATTAATGAAAATAGGATACCAGATATTCTAAGCAAATTTCCTAAACTTGCTTTTAACAGATAAGTGAACTGTAGATATAAATCCAAATGTACACCTGTTAACCCTTTTGGGGCAAAGTTCCTAGGCCTTTTGTGTATTCATATGCTCTTGCACTACCGTCCACAGGATGGATATGGGGTGCACAATAAACTATCCACTTTGGTGGCAAAATCAAATCTTTACATCATTCCACCAATCGATCTATTTACCTTCTGCACCCACTTTCCTGTAACCACAAACTTCTGCTGTACACAAAAACACTACATTGTTAAACCTAACCCATACATGTTCAGCCCCATTACCTATACAGTGGAACCTCAGTACTGGAACAGCTCTCTACTTGAACAAGCTCAGCACTCAACCAAAAAACACGACCTGCCAGAACTTCGCTGTAAACTATTTTGTGTTTCTTTGCATTTTTTGGTGTTTTTTTATATTGTATAAATAAGTCACCATGGGGCCTATGAAGGTTAGTGATAACAGCCAACCAAAACAAAATTGGCTGGGAAGAATTTGTTCAATACTTGAATGTATTGGCACTCGAACAACATTGTCTGGAGTTTACCTGGAGAGAGTTCCGGGGGTAAACGCCCCCATGGTCCGGTCTGTGACCAGGCCTTCTGGTGGATCAGTGTTGAGTTTAAATATAGGGAAAACTTAACTTAGAAAGACAGCTCATCGCCTGCACAGCCGCCCCTGCAGACGAGGTCTTGAGAAGCTGTCGAAGTCATTCCTCAACGGGCTGAAATGAGTTATAATTTGCAAGATTATAAATTACCTCTAGAGGGTGTTATGTCAGCATATTTCATTCACTGATGGCTGACAAACTTACTTGTGTGGACTCAAAAGTCCGCCCCTTACTGCCGACTATAGGTTAATTACAAACTCCTTGCGACTCAAGAACTGCACAGTACCCCATACTACAAGAAATTCGTAACCTACCTTGCTCTTGTAGCGTGAGCTATGGTGTTCTTCACACCTTCGACATCACTAAAGAAGCTGATCACACTTCTCTGTAAGTATTTATTGTGTTTTGTGAGATACTTTGTTCACACTAACGCACAGATCGCTCTTTGTTGGTTATCCTGGCATCAGTGTCACTCTCAGTAGAGTCAAAAGTAATCTGAAGATGCCACAATGCCCCACGCCGTCACTGCCCCTTGCACAAAGGAAAAGCTGACCTAGTACTTTTGCTTCATCGCCACTTCCTCGATGAAGCAAAGCAAAATGTTTGATCTTGCTGTCTTAAGCATAGACAACAATGTCCACTATCTTTACTATGGTAATAAAGTGGGAGCAGGATTTTCCTTAATTGTCCTGCTAAGGTAAGAGATGTACTGTCTCTTATTAAAATACACTCTGCAACGCTGGACCACACAGAGCAGCGGTCGCTTGACCACAGGTCGTATACTGGTACTGCATCTGGGATCAATTATTCACTGCAGCAGTAAACAAGATATTTGCCCCTTCTGAGAGGGCTGGGCCCCTTAGGGCTGAAAGGGGATGAAGGGGGCTGAAGGGGGCTGATACTCCCCTCCTTGAGAAAATTTCTCCACACTGGGGGGCGGCAGAGGTTCGCTGCAGGTGAACTATTCATTACTTAGCATTAATTTGATTTTCTCACTCGCCACCACTGTTGCTTGTCTTTTCTGAACAGCTTTAGTCTGTGTGGTTTCTGGAGAATCACTAATTTTGTTTTCAACACTGTGTAATTCTAACGGCACTAGTTTATTTATTGTCCGCTTATTCATTACACCTTTGCTTAAAACATCAACTGTCCTGATGATTCCATTTGCATCAGGATATATGGTCACAATTTTTCCAAGTGGCCATTGGGACCTCGGACCATCATTGTCAATAATCACTATGTCACCCGGTCTTAAGGACTTATGATTTTCAGGAACACCAGCTCCATAGAAGTGTTCTCTCAATGAGGTGAGATAGTCTTCTCGCCAAATTTTCTCCCAACGTTCAATCACTTTATTAAGGTGTTTGAATTTACGTCTGAGATGCTCAGGTTCGAAATAAGAAGGATCCTCTATGATTTCTTTATCATTCATGGGAGGAACAGGTTCGAGCCTTCTGCCATGGAGAAAATGAGATGGATTTAACACTTCTAAATTGTCCAGATCATCGGTAACATAAGTTAGAGGTCTGTTGTTTACTCTATTTTCTATTTCAGTCACAACTGTACGGAATTCTTCTAAGTCTATTCTCTGACGATGAATAGCCTTCCTTAAACAACGTTTTACAATGCCGATCATTCTTTCATAAAATTCGCCGTGCCATGGAGATTTAGGAGGAATGTATCTCCAACGACACCTGCGTTGATTCAGCATCTGTTGTACTTCTGGTTGATCAAAGATCTTGCTTATATAAGCAGCACCAGCAACAAAGTTCGTTGCATTATCTGAAATCATCAGTCTGGGACATGCCCTTCTGGCTGGAAAGCTTCTGAATAATTTGATAAAGGTTTCAGCAGACAGTTTTTAGCAAGCCGCTAACCAGACTGAGAGTCGAAGATCAAAATGAATTTTTTTATGAGAGAGCCACAAAATTTGATTAACACAAGCCTATCCAATGTTATCCTGACGCCAAATGACTTCGAACAGGCGATAAATGACATGCCCATGCACTCTACCCCAGGGCCAGACTCATGGAACTCTGTGTTCATCAAGAACTGCAAGAAGCCCCTATCACCAGCCTTTTCCATCCTATGGAGAGGGAGCATGGACACGGGGGTCGTCCCACAGTTACTAAAAACAACAGACATAGCCCCACTCCACAAAGGGGGCACTAAAGCAACAGCAAAGAACTACAGACCAATAGCACTAACATCCCATATCATAAAAATCTTTGAAAGGGTCCTAAGAAGCAAGATCACCACCCATTTGGAAACCCATCAGTTACACAACCCAGGGCAACATGGGTTTAGAACAGGTCGCTCCTGTCTGTCTCAACTATTGGATCACTACGACAAGGTCCTAAATGCACTAGAAGACAAAAAGAATGCAGATGTAATATATACAGACTTTGCAAAAGCCTTCGACAAGTGTGACCATGGCGTAATAGCGCACAAAATGCGTGCTAAAAGAATAACAGGAAAAGTCGGTCGATGGATCTATAATTTCCTCACTAACAGAACACAGAGAGTAGTCGTCAACAGAGTAAAGTCCGAGGCAGCAACGGTGAAAAGCTCTGTTCCACAAGGCTCAGTACTCGCTCCCATCTTGTTCCTCATCCTCATAACCGACATAGACAAGGATGTCAGCCACAGCACCGTGTCTTCCTTTGCAGATGACACCCGAATCTGCATGACAGTGTCTTCCATTGCAGACACTGCAAGGCTCCAGGCGGACATCAACCAAATCTTTCAGTGGGCTGCAGAAAACAATATGAAGTTCAACGATGAGAAATTTCAATTACTCAGATATGGTAAACATGAGGAAATTAAATCTTCATCAGAGTACAAAACAAATTCTGGCCACAAAATAGAGCGAAACACCAACGTCAAAGACCTGGGAGTGATCATGTCGGAGGATCTCACCTTCAAGGACCATAACATTGTATCAATCGAATCTGCTAGAAAAATGACAGGATGGATAATGAGAACCTTCAAAACTAGGGAGGCCAAGCCCATGATGACACTCTTCAGGTCACTTGTTCTATCTAGGCTGGAATATTGCTGCACACTAACAGCACCTTTCAAGGCAGGTGAAATTGCCGACCTAGAAAATGTACAGAAAAATTTCACGGCGTGCATAACGGAGATAAAACACCTCAATTACTGGGAGCACTTGAGGTTCCTAAACCTGTATTCCCTGGAACGCAGGAGGGAGAGATACATGATTATATACACCTGGAAAATCCTAGAGGGACTAGTACCGAACTTGCACACGAAAATCACTCACTACGAAAGCAAAAGACTTGGCAGACAATGCACCATCCCCCCAATGAAAAGCAGGGGTGTCACTAGCACGTTAAGAGACCATACAATAAGTGTCAGGGGCCCGAGACTGTTGAACTGCCTCCCAGCACACATAAGGGGGATTACCAACAGACCCCTGGCAGTCTTCAAGCTGGCACTGGACAAGCACCTAAAGTCAGTTCCTGATCAGGCGGGCTGTGGCTCGTACGTTGGTTTGCGTGCAGCCAGCATCAACAGCCTGGTTGATCAGGCTCTGATCCACCAGGAAGCCTGGTCACAGACCGGGCCGCGGGGGCGTTGACCCCCGGAACTCTCTCCAGGTAAACTCCAGACATGTCAGTGGCTACTTCTAGATGTACTGCTCTAGTCGTAGCACAAGGACAAACAGAT
>NC_069493.1:16592721-16610239 GCF_026875155.1 Cherax quadricarinatus | reverse complement strand
GTGCACGGCTTGGTTCCGTTTGCCTTGGGTTTCTGTGACTGTATTCCCTGTTGGTGCATGTTTCCCTGTCTTATTTCCTATCCTCCCTGATATATCACCGAGCATATTCCTGAGGCGCACATCAATCAGATAACTGCTGCAGCATACGGGCACCTGGCAAACCTACGGATAGCGTTCCGATACCTCAGTAAGGATTCGTTTAAGACTCTGTACACCATCTACGTCAGGCCCATACTGGAGTATGCAGCACCAGTTTGGAATCCACACCTAGTCAAGCACGTCAAGAAATTAGAGAAAGTGCAAAGGTTTGCAACAAGACTAGTCCCAGAGCTACGGGGATTGTCCTATGAAGAAAGGTTGAGGGAAATCGGCCTGACGACACTGGAGGCCAGGAGGGTCAGGGGAGACATGATAACGACATATAAAATACTGCGCAGAATAGACGATGTGGACAAAGACGGGATGTTCCAGAGATGGGACACAGACACAAGAGGTCACAATTGGAAGTTGAAGACTCAGATGAATCAAAGGGATGTTAGGAAGTATTTCTTCAGTCATAGAGTAGTCAGGCCATGGAATAGCCTAGAAAGTGATGTGGTGGAGGGAGGAACCATACATAGTTTTAAGGTGAGGTATGATAGAGCTCATGGGGCAGGGAGAGAGAGGACCTAGTAGCAATCAGCGAAGAGGCGGGGCCAGGAGCTGTGACTCGACCCCTGCAACCACAAATAGGTGAGTACAAATAGGTGAGTACACACACACACACACACATAAACACACACACACACACACACACACACACACACACACACACACACACACACACACACACACACACATACACAAACTCATACATACACACGCACACACACTCATACCGGTGAAGAGCAACCGGTGAAGAGGCGGGGCCAGGAGCTAAGACTCGACCCCTGCAACCACAAATAGGTGAGTACAAATAGGTGAGTACACACACACACCCACTCATACACACACACACACTCATACACATACACACGCACACAAAAAACCACACACACAAACACACACACACACACAAAACACACACACACACACACACACACACACACACACACACACACACACACACACACACACACACACACACACACAAGCACTGGACAAGCACCTAAAGTCAGTTCCTGATCAGCCGGGCTGTGGCTCGTACGTTGGTTTGCGTGCAGCCAGCAGCAACAGCCCGGTTGATCAGGCTCTGATCCACCAAGAGGCCTGGTCACAGACCGGGCCGCGGGGGCGTTGACCCCCGGAACTCTCTCCAGGTAAACACACAGGAGCTTGGACTCGACCCCTGCAATCTCAACTAGGTGAATGCACACGCCCTGGGAGACAGTAATGGTGAAGCTGGCGATTTTGTCCAGGTAGTCGGGAATTATACGCAGGAAGGAATGCATATAAATTACCTTATGGGAGACAGGAGCCGCAGTGGGGAAACAAGTGTAGTCAAAGATAAGATAAAACCAATATTCCAAACTAGAAATACCACAGGAAATAGCAAACAAGAGGACTCCACTGGCAATAGTGAGGATATATTACCAAAAACAACTGATGGAAACTCCATTGTTGGTGCTAGGGAGGATAGGAATAAGACAGGTAAACATGCACCAGCAGGGAATACAGTCACAGAAACCCAAGGCAAACGGAAACCAAGCCTGTGCACTTGCTATCTGTAGGCATGGGAAATCTGGAAAAACAGACGGGACGTGCAACTGACCACCCTAGATAATGCCGTGCCCATATGACAACAGGAAAATGCAAACTCCCTTCCTGTAAGCTTTTTCACCCTGAAATGTGTACCTCTTCAGTACAGGAAAGACTGTGCTATAACTTAAATTGCCAGGCACACCATCTAAAGGGTACAAAAAGATTCAAAACATCCAGGCCATGGAAAAACCTGGGTAGCCACAGCCACTCAAGAGGGAGAGGTTTTTTAGTGCCAGGAAGGAAAAAAAACTGGCAGGAAATGGCAGAAATCGTACACCAAATCCAGTCATTCCTGGAGTGGAACCACAGTCGATGACCTCCACTCCAAACCAACAGATACAGATACTAATGCCGGAAAAAAATCCCCCCCAGTACCAACCAGCCGGGTTGTGGCTCGTACGTTGGTTTTCGTGCAGCCAGCAGTAACAGCCTGGTTGGTCAGGCTCTGATCCAACAGGAGGCCTGGTCACAGACCGGGCCGCGGGGCGTTGACCCCCGGAACAATCTCCAGGTAAACTTCAGGTAAACAATACCACCAGACCGATGACATTCTTCTTTGCAAATATACAGGGTCTAAAGCCAGCAACAAACAACAAAATACCTTTCATCCGTGGACTGCTTGCAGAGGCAAATGCAATGTTCGCGGCTTTCACTGAGACCCACATAAAGGATCACTTGGACAACGAAATATTGATCCCAGGTTACAACCTATACAGATGCGACAGAGTGAACAGGCAAAAGGGGGGGAATTGGCCTGTACATTGCAGAATCATTTGTTTGCACAGAACTGCTTAATGCCTCAAATGATGTAGTGGAAGATTTAGCAGTAAAGATCGAGAACCAAAACCTAGTCATTGTGGTAGTCTACAAGCCTCCGGATGCAACATTCCAGCAAATCCAGAAACAGCTGTTAAAAATTGATCACTGTCTTGAAAATCTGCCAGCTCCTGCCCCCAACATCTTGCTCCTGGGGGATTTCAACTTAAGGCACCTAAAATGGAGGAATATAGCAAATAATATTGTTGCAGTAATAACACCAAGGGATGAGTTTGTTGAGTGTACCTGGTAAAGTGTATGGTAGAGTTATTATTGAAAGAATTAAGAGTGAGACTGAGAATAGGATAGCAGATGAACAAGGAGGCTTTAGGTAAGGAAGGGGGTGCGTGGACCAGGTGTTTACAGTGAAACACATAAATGAACAGTATTTAGATAAGGCAAATGAGGTCTTTGTGGCATTTATGGATTTGGAAAAGGCGTATGACAGGGTGGATATGGGGGCAATGTGGCAGATGTTGCAGGTGTATGGTGTAGGAGGTAGGTTACTGAAAGCAGTGAAGAGTTTTTACGAGGATAGTGAGGCTCAAGTTAGAGTATGCAGGAAAGAGGGAAATTATTTCCCAGTAAAAGTAGGCCTTAGACAAGGATGTGTGATGTCACCGTGGTTGTTTAATATATTTATAGATAGGGTTGTAAGAGAAGTAAATGCGAGGGTCTTGGCAAGAGGCGTGGAGTTAAAAGATATAGAATCACACATAAAGTGGGAGTTGTCACAGTTGCTTTTTGCTTATGACACTGTGCTCTTTGGAGATTCTGAAGAGAAGTTGCAGAGATTGGTGGATGAATTTGGTAGGGTGTGCAAAAGAAGAAAATTAAAAGTGAATACAGGAAAGAGTAAGGTTATGAGGATAACAAAAAGATTAGGTGATGAAAGATTGGATATCAGATTGGAGGGAGAGGGTATGGAGGAGGTGAATGTATTCACACATTTGGGAGTGGAAGTGTCAGTGGATGGGTCCATGAAAGATGAGGTGAATCATAGAACTGATGAGGGGAAAAGGGTGAGCGGTGCACTTAGGAGTCTGTGGAGACAAAGAACTTTGTCCTTGGAGGCAAAGAGGGGAATGTATGAGAGTATAGTTTTACCAACGCTCTTATATGGGTGTGAAGCATGGGTGATGAATGTTGCAGCGAGGAGAAGGCTGGAGGCAGTGGAGATGTCATGTCTGAAGGCAATGTGTGGTGTGAATATAATGCAGAGAATTCGTAGTTTGGATGTTAGGAGGAGGTGCGGGATTACCAAAACTGTTGTCCAGAGGGCTCAGCAAGGGTTGTTGTGGTGGTTCGGACATGTAGAGAGAATGGAGCGAAACAGAATGACTTCAAGAGTGTATCAGTCTGTAGTGGAAGGAAGGAGGGGTAGGGGTCGGCCTAGGAAAGGTTGGAGGGAGAGAGTAAAGGAGGTTTTGTGTGCGAGGGGCTTGGACTTCCAGCAGGCATGCGTGAGCGTGTTTGATAGGAGTGAATGGAGACAAATGGTTTTTAATACTTGACGTGCTGTTGGAGTGTGAGCAAAGAAACATTTATGAAGGGGTTCAGGGAAACCGACAGGCCTGACTTGAGTCCTGGAGACGGGAAGTACAGTGCGTGCACTCTGAAGGAGGGGTGTTAATGTTGCAGTTTAAAAATTGTAGTGTAAAGCACCCTTCTGGCAAGACAGTGATGGAGTGAAGGATGGTGAAAGTTTTTCTTTTTCGGGCCACCCTACCTTGGTGGGAATCGGCCAGTGTGATAATAAATAATAAAATAATAACACCGGGAGGCAGCTCTGATGAAAACTTACATTCACACGAACTTTTAAATCTCTGCACAAAATTCAATTTAAACCAGCAAATAATAGAGCCTACTAAACTGGAGAGTACACTAGACCTCATCTTCACTAACAATGATGATCTGATACGAAATGTCACCATATCAAAAACAATATACTCAGATCACAACATAATTGAGGTTCAGTAATGTAAGCACGGAGCCCCAGACTGACATAATGAGATTAGTCACGAGGGAGCATTCACCAAATTCAACTTCAATAACAAAAACATAAAGTGGGACCAAGTAAACCAAGTCCTAACCGATATAAGCAGGGAAGATATACTAAGCAACACAGACCCCAACTTATGCCTGGAACAGATTAACTCGGTGGCAATCGATGTATGCACAAGGCTTATTCCTATAAGAAAAAGGAGGAGTAGATGTAAAATAGAAAGATAGAGGCGCTCCCTTTACAGGCGAAAGAAAAGAATAACAGAGCGGCTAAAAGAGGTCAATATATCTGAAATACGTAGGGAGACACTGGTCAGAGAAATAGCAAGCATCGAACTTAAGCTAATGGAATCTTATAGGAGTCAGGAATCGCGGGAAGAACTAAAAGCCATAAATGAAATCAAAAGAAACCCAAAGTATTTCTTCTCCTATGCCAAATCAAAGTCGAGAACAACGTCCAGTATTAGGCCCCTACTTAAACAAGATGGGTCTGACACAGATGACAGCAAGGAAATGAGTGAGCTACTCAAATCCCAATATGACTCAGTTTTTAGCAAGCCGCTAACCAGACTGAGAGTCAAAGTTCAAAATGATTTTTTTATGAGAGAGCAACAGAATTTGGTTAACACATGCTTATCTGATGTTATCCTGACTCCAAATGACTTCAAACAGGCGATAAATGACATGCCCATGCACTCTGCCCCAGGGCCAGACTCATGGAACTCTGTGTTCATCAAGAACTGCAAGAAGCCCATATCAAGAGCTTTTACCATCCTATGGAGAGGGAGCATTGATCCGGGGGTCGTCCCACAGTTACTAAAAACAACACATATAGCCCCACTCCACAAAGGGGGCAGTAAAGTAACAGCAAAGAACTACAGACCGATAGCACTAACATCCCATATCATAAAAATCTTTGAAAGGGTCCTAAGAAGCAAGATCACCACCCATCTAGAAACCCATCAATTACACAACCCAGGGCAACATGGGTTTAGAACAGGTCGTTCGTTTCTGTCTCTACTATTGGATAACTACGACAAGGTCCTAGATGCACTAGAAGACAAAAAGAATACAGATGTAATATATACAGACTTTGCAAAAGCCTTCGACAAGTGCGACCATGGCGTAATAGAGCACAAAATGCGTGCTAAAGGAATAACGGGAAAAGTCGGTCGATGGATCTATAATTTCCTCACAAACAGAACACAGAGAGTAGTAGTCAACAGAGTAAAGTCTGAGGCAGCTAGGGTGAAAAGCTCTGCTCCACAAGGCAGAGTACTCGCTCCCATCTTGTTCCTCTTCCTCATATCTGACATAGACAAGGATGTCAGCACATAGCACCGTGTCTTCCTTTGCAGATGACACCCGAATCTGCATGACAGTGTCTTCCATTGCAGACACTGCAAGGCTCGATGCGGACATCAACCAAATCTTTCAGTGGTCTACAGAAAACAATATGAAGTTTAAGAATGAGAAATTTCAATTACTCAGGTATGGTAAACACGAGGAAATTAAATCTTCATCAGAGTACAAAACAAATTCTGGCCACAAAATTGAGCAAAACACCAACGTCAAAGGCCTGAGAGTGATCATGTCGGAAGATCTCACCTTCAAGGACCATAACATTGTATCAATTGCATCTCCTAGAAAAATGACAGGATGGATAATGAGAACCTTCAAAACTAGGGATGCAAAGCCCATGATGACACTCTTCAGGTCACTTGTTCTATCTAGGCTGGAATATTGCTGCACACTAACAGCACCTTTCAAGGCAGGTGAAATTGCTGACCTAGAAAATGTACAGAGAACCTTCACGGCATGCATAACAGAGATAAAACACCTCAATTACTGGGAGCGCTTGAGGTTTCTGAACCTGTATTCCCTGGAATGCAGGCGGGAGAGATACATGATTATATACACCTGGAAAATCCTAGAGGGACTAGTACCGAACTTGCACACGAAAATCACTCACTACGAAAGCAAAAGACTTGGCAGACGATGCAACATCCCCCCAATGAAAAGCAGGGGTGTCATTAGCACGTTAACAGACCATACAATATGTGTCAGGGGCCCGAGACTATTCAACTGCCTCCCAGCATACATAAGGGGGATTACCAATAGACCCCTGGCAGTCTTCAAGCTGACACTGGACAAGCACCTAAAGTCGGTACCTGACCAGCCGGGCTGTGGCTCAATCGTTGGTTTGCATGCAGCCAGCAGTAACAGCCTGGTTGGTCAGGCTCTGATTGTGGAGAAATTTTCTCCAGGAAGGCAGTATCAGCCCCCTTCAGCCCCCTTCAGCCCCTTCAGCCCCTTTCAGCCGTGAGGGGCCCAACCCTCTCAGAAGAAGCAAATATCTTGCTACTGCTACATCGAGTAATTGATCCCAGATGCAGTACCAGTATATGACCTGTGGTCAAGCAACCGCCGCTCCGTGCGGTCCAATGTTGCAGAGTGTATTTCATTAAGAGACAGTTCATCTCTTACCTTAGCAGGACAATTAAGGAAAATCCTGCTCCCACTTTATTACCATAGTAAAGATAGTGGACATTGTTGTCTATGCTTAAGACAGCAAGATCAAACATTCTGCTTTGCTTCATCGAGGAAGTGGCAAGGAAGCAAAAGTACTAGGTCAGCTTTTCCTTTGTGCTGGGGGCAGTGATGGCGTGGGGCGTTGTGGCGTCTTCAGATTACTTTTGACTCTACTGAGAGTGACACTGACGCCAGGAAAACCAACAAAGAGCGATCTGTGCGTTAGTGTGAACAAAGTATCTCACAAAACACAATAAACACTTACAGAGAAGTGTGATCAGCTTCTTTAGTGATGTTGAAGGTGTGAAGAACACCATAGCTCACTCTACAAGAGCAAGGTAGGTTACGAATTTCTTGTAGTACGGGGTACTGTGCAGTTCTTGAGTCACAAGGAGTTAGTAATCAACCTATAGTCGGCAGTAAGGGGCGGACTTTTGAGTCCACACAAGTAAGTTTGTCAGCCATCAGTGAATGAAATATGCTGACATAACACCCCCTAGGGGTAATTTATAATCTTACAAATTATTACTCATTTCAGCCCGTTGAGGAATGACTTCGACAGCTTCTCAAGACCTCGTCTGCAGGGGTGGCTATGCAGGCGATGAGCTGTCTTTCTAAGTTAAGTTTTCCCTATATTTAAACTTAGCTGATAACCCATTTCTCAACACTGATCCACCAGGAGGCCTGGTCACAGACCGGACCATGGGGGCGTTTACCCCCGGAACTCTCTCCAGATAAACTCCAGGCAATGTTGTTCGAGTGCCAATACATTCAAGTATTGAACAAATTCTTCCCAGCCAATTTTGTTTTGGTTGGCTGTTATCACTAACCTTCATAGGCCCCATGGTGACTTATTTATACAATATAAAAAAACACCAAAAAATGCAAAGAAACACAAAATAGTTTACAGAGAAGTTCTGGCAGGTCTTGTTTTTTGGTTGAGTGCTGAGCTTGTTCAAGTAGAGAGCTGTTCCAGTACTGAGGTTCCACTGTATAGGTAATGGGGCTGAACATGTATGGGTTAGGTTTAACAATGTAGTGTTTTTGTGTACAGCAGAAGTTTGTGGTTACAGGAAAGTGGGTGCGGAAGGTAAATAGATCAATTGGTGGAATGATGTAAAGATTTGATTTTGCCACCAAAGTGGATAGTTTATTGTGCACCCCATATCCATCCTGTGGACGGTAGTGCAAGAGCATATGAATACACAAAAGGCCTAGGAACTTTGCCCCAAAAGGGTTAACAGGTGTACATTTGGATTTATATCTACACTTCACTTATCTGTTAAAAGCAAGTTTAGGAAATTTGCTTAGAATATCTGGTATCCTATTTTCATTAATAAAATATCTTGACATATCACATGGGTTAGTATACTATCTCTATATTCCTCACTTAGTGACCATATGCCTGACCACATAATTTGCATTTGGTTTGATCATCATCTGTGTATCTCCCTAACTGCCAGAAGTACTCATAACCAAGCCTAAGCCTGGCCACTACATCAGCCATTATTATTATTATAATCAAAAAGAAATACTAAACTACAAGGGCCATACAGCGCTGCAGGGAAGGAAGGAAGCAGGGGTATCAGGTGGCAAAAGGGAGAGGGATAATTAGAAGGTTATGGAGAACAGCAGGGCAGTGGATTGTACAGGGGTAAAGGGTAGCAAGAGACTGAGGTAGAAAGGGCTGAGGGGAGTACGAAAGGTATTGTCATCAGAGTTTGTGGAGTCAGTCAGTTGTTGTCAAGAAGTCAATAAAAGAGTCAGGATTAAAGGAGGGTCCATCAGCAAGAAGGGAAGGTAAAGAGAGTAGTAGAGCAGTGATGATGTTGGAGGTAAATTCTGCGTACTCACTGATAGAGAGGGCAGTCTAACAGAATGTGGTGTAACCGATACTGGAACCTGACATGTCTCACACAGAGGAACAGGGTACCTCTCCATGAGATACCCATGAGTAAGACGAGTGTGGCCAATGTGGAGATGGGAGAGAGTAGTCTCCCAACCTCGACACTGATGATAAGACGGCCTGTAACCTATACTCGGTTTAAAAGAATGAAGTTTGTTACCAAGTAGATTAGACCAACGTTGTTGCCAACGGGTGTGAAGGTGGGTAGCTATTACAGCAAAATAGCCCTTAAATGGAACACCTCTATGTGAAACTGGTAGGTCATGTACTGCACAGCACAGGCAGACACTGCACAGCAGTGTCTGCCTGTTCATTGCCCTGTACGTCATCATGACCAGGGACCCAACAAAAATAACATCTTTATACTTTGTAGAGATAAGGCGTAGCCAAAGTTGGGTTCGGATGACTAGGGGGTGAGGTGTATCAAATTTTCATATAGCCTGTAGAGCACTAAGGGAGTCTGAGACACCAACAAATGATGACACTGGCATAGATGCAATACGGATAAGTGCTGCAAGAATGTCTTACAATTCAGCTGTAAAAATGCTAGCTGAGGATAGTAAATGTCCTCGCACGACACTGTCCGGAAACAATGCTTTGAATCTGACGCCATCAGAAGACTTAGACCCATCTGTGTACACTGCAATGGCATGAGAATGAGAGCAGAAGTGGTCAAGACAAAGAGAGCGGGAAGATACAGTAGGCAGTTGGGCTTTCAAGCAAGGGAGTGAGAAAGAACAGACTCGAGCAGCTGGAACTTCCCAGGGGGGGCAGGGAAAAGTGAGATGCTACATGAACATAGAAAGGTGGTAACTGAAGGGAAGACAAGAGCAAATGTAGTCGAAGAGAAAGGGAACAGAGCAAACAGGGGCGACGAACAAATAAAGAATGTCTACTAACATTGGTGACTATTCTATATATGGAAGGATTGCGGAGATCATGAGAGTGAACATAGCAAAGGCAATGGGCATCACAGCGATCAGACAAGGATGGAATATTCGCTTCTGCATAGAGGCTCTCAACGGGGGAAGAGCGAAAAGCACCAAGGCACAAACGTAATCCCCTGTGATGGATGGGATTAAGGATCGAGAGAGTAGTAGGAGAGGCCGCTAAATTGATCTTATCACCATAATCGAGTTTCGATAAAATGTGGGCTGAATGTAGGCGAAGGAGAATAAGTTGTGGTGAACAATAAAGTGGTAATCAAATAAATGAGCTTTGGGGTATAATGGCAAAATAGTGAACTTATTAACTTTAGCACCTGAGAATAGCACCTTGATTAGTTTAACAATTGCGAATATATGATCTAAGGTAGTTATATAAAGCTAAAATAAAGGACAAAAAATATATAAGGGACTACAATTAAGTAATGGTAAACAAGTTAAAGGGACAGATAGTCACTATGAGATAATATTGGTTTAGGAGTAAGATCTGATTTGTAATATTAAATAAGTTGAGCAGTTTATTGCACAATAAAAAGTAAAATAAAAAATGAGGTAGTTGGTACTAGCTAGCAAAAGATAGTATTGGTACTTGCTAAAAAGTAATTGGAATATACACTAATTGCATACACAATAAAAAGTGACTAAAAAAACAAGTAGTGGTAAACAAAATTAAATGGACAGGTAAGAACAATGAATAATGGTAATGTCTTGGTTATAATATGATAGTAAGATGGTAGACAGGTACCCAGGTACACAGGTACACAGGTACACAGGTACAAAGGATAATATAAAGGTTGGAGTTGAATATACAAACTTGAAAATTTGGCAACAAAATGTTATGGGAAGTATAAAATAATGTTTAATGTACAAAAGTAAAATTGACTGGTAGTAAATATGGTGTTTAATAAAATTTTAGTAAGTAATAATGATTACAAAAAAAGTGAAAAAGTAATGTTTATTTCATTCAATATTGCACTGGTAGTTATACTAGAGGTTATATGGCAGTACAAGGTAATTAAGAGTCTCTTAAGATAGTAAATGTGGAATAAAACAGGTAAAGGTAATTAGACAAGTAATGGTTATTAAATGTCAAAAATGTTTTAAAAGTAAATTGAAATTATAGTAAAAATGATAATTATTAATTTTAGTAAGTAATATCAATTGATAGTATTTAAAAAAATATGAGGTAGTAATATGGACAGAGAAAGTATCAATTCAGCTAATGTTTAAGCGAACAATAGTAAATAAGAAAATTACATAAGGTGACTTATGCTTACTAGTAAAATCACAAAATGAGGTAGTTGATTATTTAATTACTAAGAGATTGTACAATGAAATTTGAACAATAATGGAGCAAAACATTCACTACACTACGTAGGCTTTTAAGTTGGACATTGTTTAGTTATTCTCGGTAAGATTAGTATCCCTGAGAAATCGTGATAGATCATTCTCGTTCGTGATTGTGTACAGTTGACCTACATTTGTTTTCCTAACAAGAATTTTCCCATCCCGTGTGAAGCATTGGTGTATTGTGTCGTTATTCTCCGGCTAAATGTAACCACATCTAAACCACACAACAACCAAATTCTGTAAATTCAACATTGTAATCTTTATAGAGAATAAACTTTGAATTTGAATTTTAATATTTCTACCTGGAGTTTACCTGGGGAGAGTTCCGGGGGTCAACGCCCCCGCGGCCCGGTCTGTGACCAGGGCTCCTGGTGGATCAGAGCCTGATCAACCAGGCTGTTGCTGCTGGCTGCACGCAAACCAACGTACGAGCCACAGCCCGGCTGATCAGGAACTGACTTTAGGTGCTTGTCCAGTGCCAGCTTGAAGACTGCCAGGGGTCTGTTGGTAATACCCCTTATGTGTGCTGGGAGGCAGTTGAACAGTCTCGGGCCCCTGACACTTATTGTATGGTCTCTTAACGTGCTAGTGACACCCCTGCTTTTCATTGGGGGGATGGTGAATCGTCTGCCAAGTCTTTTGCTTTTGTAGTGAGTGATTTTCGTGTGCAAGTTCGGTACTAGTCCCTCTAGGATTTTCCAGGTGTGTATAATCATGTATCTCTCCCTCCTGCGTTCCAGGGAATACAGGTTTAGGAACCTCAAGCGCTCTCAGTAACTGAGGTGTTTTATCTCCGTTATGTGCTCCGTGAAAGTTCTCTGTACATTCTCTAGGTCGGCAATTTCACCTGCCTTGAAAGGTGCTGTTAGTGTGCAGCAATACTCCAGCCTAGATTGAACAAGTGACCTGAAGAGTGTCATCATGGGCTTGGGCCCTCCCTAGTTTTGAAGGTTCTCATTATCCATCCTGTCATTTTTTAGCAGATGCGATTGATACATTGTTATGGTCCTTGAAGGAAAGATCCTCCGACATGATCACTCCCAGGTCTTTGACGTTGGTGTTTCGCTCTATTTTGTGGCCAAAATTTTTGTTTTGTACTCTGTTTAAAGATTTAATTTCCTCATGTTTACCATATCTAAGTAATTGAAATTTCTCATCGTTGAACTTCATATTGTTTCTGCAGCCCACTGAAAGATTTGGTTGATGTCAGCCTGGGGCCTTGCAGTGTCTGCAATGGAAGACACTGTCATGCAGATTTTGGGTGTCATCTGCCAAAGGAAGACACGGTGCTGTGGCTGACATCCTTGTCTTGTCGGATATGAGGATGAGGAACAAGATGGGAGCGAGTACTGTGCCTTGTGGACAGAGCTTTTCACCGTAGCTTCCTCGGACTTTCTCTGTTGACGACTACTCGCGTGTTTGTTAGTGAGGAAATTATAGATCCCTTGACCGACTTTTTCTGTTATTCCTTTAGCACGCATTTTGTGCGCTATTACGCCATGGTCACACTTGTCGAAGGCTTTTGCAGAGTCTGTATTCTTTTTGTCTTCTCGTGCATTTAGGACCTTGTCATAGTGATCCAATAGTTGAGACAGACAGGAGCGACCTGTTCTAAACCCATGTTGCCCTGGGTTGTGTAACTGATGGGTTTCTAGATGGGTGGTGACCTTGCTTCTTAGGACCCTTTCAAAGATTTTTATGATATGGGATGATAGTGCTATTGGTCTGTAGTTCTTTGCTGTTGCTTTACTGCCCCCTTTGTGGAGTGGGGCTATGTCTGTTTTTTTAGTAACTGTTGGACGACCCCCGTGTCCATGCTCGCTCTCCATAGGATGGAAAAGGCTCGTGATAGGGGCTTCTTACAGTTCTTGATGAACACGGAGTTCCTGAGTCTGGCCCTGGAGCAGAGTGCATGGGCATGTCATTTATCGCCTGTTCGAAGTCATTTGGCGTCAGGATAACATCGGATAGGCTTGTGTTAATCAAATTTTGTGGCTCTCTCATAAAAAATTCATTTTGATCTTCGACTCTCAGTCTGGTTAGCGGCTTGCTAAAAACTGGGCCCCTACTTAAACAAGATGGGTCCTACACAGATGACAGCAAGGAAATGAGTGAGCTACTCAAGTCCCAATATGACTCAGTTTTCAGCAAGCCGCTAACCAGACAGAGAGTCGAAGATCAAAATGAATTTTTTATGAGAGAGCCACAAAATTTGATTAACACAAGCCTACCCGATGTTATCCTGACGCCAAATGACTTCGAAAGGCGATAAATGACATGCCCCTGCACTCTGCCCAGGGCCGACTCATGGAAATCCGTGTTCATCAACAACTGCAAGAAAGCCCTATCACGAGCCTTTTCCATCCTATGGAGAGGGAGCATGGACACGGGGGTCGTCCCACAGTTACTAAAAACAAAAAGGGCATAGCCCCACTCCACAAATGGGGCAGTTTAAAGAACAGCAAAGAAAATACAGACCAATGCACTAAACATCCCATATCATAAAAATCTTTGAAAGGGTCCTAAAGAAGCAAGATCACCACCCATCTAGAAACCCATCAGTTACACAACCCAGGGCAACATGGGTTTAGAACAGGTCGCTCCTGTCTGTCTCAACTATTGGATCACTACGACAAGGTCCTAAATGCACTAGAAGACAAAAAGAATGCGGAAAGTATATTACAGACTTTGCAAAAGCCTTCGACAAGTGTGACCATGGACGTAATAGCGCACAAAATGCGTGCTAAAGGAATAACAGGAAAAAGTCGGTCGAAGGATCTATAATTTTCCCCACTAACAGAAAACAGAGAGTAGTCGTCAACAGAGTAAAGTCCGAGGCAGCTACGGTGAAAAGCTCAGTTCCACAAGGTACAGTACTCGCTCCTATCTTGTTCCTCATCCTCATATCCGACATAGACAAGGATGTCAGCCACAGCACCGTGTCTTCCTTTGCAGACACTGCAAGGCTCCAGGCGGACATCAACAAATCTTTCAGTGGGCTGCAGAAAACAATATGAAGTTCAACGATGAGAAATTTCAATTACTCAGATATGGTAAACATGAGGAAATTAAATCTTCATCAGAGTACAAAACAAATTCTGGCAACAAAATAGAGCAAAACACCAACGTCAAAGACCTGGGAGTGATCAAGTCGGAGGATCTCACCTTCCAGGACCATAACATTGTATCAATCGCATCTGCTAGAGAAATGACAGGATGGATAATAAGAACCTTCAAAACTAGGGAGGCCAAGCCCATGATGACACTCTTCAGGTCACTTGTTCTATCTAGGCTGGAATATTGCTGCACACTAACAGCACCTTTCAAGGCAGGTGAAATTGCCGACCTAGAAAATGTACGAAGAACTCTCACGGCGCGCATAACGGAGATAAAACACCTCAATTACTGGGAGCGCTTGAGGTTCCTAAACATGTATTCCCTGGAACGCAGGAGGGTGAGATACATAATTATATACACCTGGAAAATCCTAGAGGGACTAGTACCGAACTTGCACACGAAAATCACTCACTACGAAAGCAAAAGACTTGGCAGACGATGCACCATCCCCCCAATGAAAAGCAGGGGTGTCACTAGCACGTTAAGAGACCATACAATAAGTGTCAGGGGCCCGAGACTGTTCAACTGCCTCCCAGTACACATAAGGGGGATTACCAACAGACCCCTTGCAGTTTTCAAGCTGGCACTGGACAAACACCTAAAGTCAGTTCCTGATCAGCCGGGCTGTAACTCGTACGTTGGTTTGCGTGCAGCCAGCAGCAAGAGCCTGGTTGATCAGTCTCTGATCCACCAGGAGGCCTGGTCACAGCCCGGGGCCCGAGAGCGTTCCCCCTGGGGAACTCTCCCCAGGAAAAACTCCGGGTATTGGCTTAGTAGCTAAATCATTTCCTTGCTGTCATCTGTAGGACCCATCTTGTTTAAGTAGGGGCCCAATACTGGACGTTGTTCTCGATTTTGATTTGGCATAGGAGAAGAAATACTTTGGGTTCTTTCGATTTAAATTTATGGTTTTTTATTTTCTTCCCGTGATTCCTGACTCCTAAAGGATTCTTTTAGTTAAGTTCGATGCTTGCTATTTCTCTGCCATGTCCCCTACTCATTTCAGATTATTGACCTTTTTAGCCCTTTTTATTCTTTTCCGCGCCTGTAAAGGGAGGCCTGTCTCTTTCTATTTTACATCTACTCCTCCTTTTTCTTGAGGAAAAAACCTTGTGCATACATGAGTGCCAACGAGTTAATCTTTTGGGCATAAGTTGGGGTTTGGTTGTTAGTATATTTTCCCACTTATATGGGTTAGGACTTGGTTTACTTGGTCCCATTTTTTGTTTTTGTTTTTGAAGTTGAATTTGGTGAATGCCCCTCGTGATAGCCCTTATGTCGGTTTGGGGGTCCCGCATACATGTCTACCCCGATTATGTTGTGATCTGAGTTATTGTTCTTGATATGTGACATTTCTTATCAGATCATCATTGTTAGTGAAGATGAGGTCTAGTGTATTCTCCAGTTAGTAGGCTCTATTATTTGCTTTTTAAATTGAATTTTGTGCAGAGATTTAAAAGCTCGTGTGAGTGTGAGTTTTCATCAAGCTGCCCCTGGTGTTATTACTGCAACAATATTATTTGCTATATTCCTCCATTTTAGGTGCCTAATTGAAATCCCCCAGGAGCAAATTTTTGGGGGGCAGGGGCTGGAAAATTTTCCCGACAGTGGTCAATTTTAACAGCTGTTCCCGGAATTGTGGGATGTTGATCCGGAGGCTTGTAGATACCCCCAAGACTATGTTTTGGTTCTCGACCCTTTTTGCTAAAACTTCCATTAATCACTTGAGGGATTAAGCGTTTGTGCAAAAAAAACTGACTCTGCAATGTACAGGCCAACCCCCCCTTTTGCCTGGTTTTACTCTGTCAATCTTATAGGTTGAAACCGGGGGTCCCTATTTGTTGTCCCCAAATGATCCTTTATGTGGGTCTCGTGAAAGCCGCGAACATTGCCTTTGCCTCGCAACGCCCACGGATAAAAGGGTATTTTGTTTTTTTTGTTGCTAGCTTTGACCCTGTTTTTTGCAAAAAAAAGAATGTTATGGGCGGGTGGTATTGTTGGTACTGGGGGGGGATTTTTTTTCCCCCGGCATTATATTGAACTTTTGGGTTTTGGAGTGGGGCCTCGACTGGGGTTCCCTCCAGTAATGACGGGTTTTGGGTGTACGTTTTCTGCCATTTCCTGCAAGTTTTTTTTCCCCCGGGCACTAAAAAACCCTCCCCACTTGGGGCTAGGCTAACCAGGTTTCCCTTTCCCTGGATTTTTTTGTATCTTTTTTGCCCCCTTAAAATGGAATGCCTGGAAATTTTAAAGTTATAGCAGTCTTTCCCCTGTACTGAAGAGGTAACAGTTCGGGTGAAAAAGCTTACAGGAAGGGAGTTTGCTTTTCCTTTTTGCATAGGGGCTGGCTTTTTTCTAGGGTGGTTATAGTTGCAGTCCATTGTTTTTTTGATTTCCCATGCCAGCGTACCAAGTGCATAATATGTCACAGGTTGGTTTCCGTTTGCCCCTTTGGGTTTTTTGTGACTGTATTCCCCGTTGGGGGCTGTTTCCCCGTTTACTTCTTCCTCCCCGCACCAACAAGGAGCCCCCACCCGTTTTTTTTTGGTAATATTCCTCACTATTGCTAGTTGAGTCCTCTTTTTGCTATTTCCTGCGTTTTTTAGTTTGCTATTGGGTTTTTTCTTATCTTTGCTACCTTTTTTCCCTACTATGGCTCCTGTCCCCATGAGGTCATTTTATGTATTCCCCTTTCCCGCGTATAATTTCCCCACACCTGGACAAAATCTCCACTTCACCATTACTGTCTCCCAGGAAAGCATTCCGCTTCCCATTACGATAAAACTGTGATATTGATATTTATTTTTGTCTGTTTTTTATTTTTGTAAATTTTTTTTATTTTTCTGAGAAATTGAAAACATCCCTGGACTTTTATAAAGGAACCAAAAATTTAAACTATCCATTTTAAGTTGGGAAAATTGCGTCACTTAGAAAAAGATTTTCTGACCTGCTCTAAAGTAACCACTGAATCCATTGATTTGGGTTTTTCTACAAAAGGGGCAGGTCCCTGAAAAAACCCCAACCCCCCAAAATTTCCCTGTTTTTTTGCATATAACCTCAAATCTACTAAATTTTTGTGTTCTATAATTAAAAAAATCATTCCCCATCA
>NC_069493.1:16575132-16592221 GCF_026875155.1 Cherax quadricarinatus | reverse complement strand
ACTTCATATTGTTTTCGCAGCCCACTGAAAGATTTGTTGATGTCCGCCTGGAGCCTTGCAGTGTCTGCAATGGAAGACACTGTCATGCAGATTCGGGTGTCATCTGCAAAGGAAGACACGGTGCTGTGGCTGACATCCTTGTCTATGTCGGATATGAGGATGAGGAACAAGATGGGAGCGAGTACTGTGCCTTGTGGAACAGAGCTTTTCACCGTAGCTGCCACGGACTTTACTCTGTTGACGACTACTCTCTGTGTTCTGTTAGTGAGGAAATTATAGATCCATCGACCGACTTTTCCTGTTATTCCTTTAGCACGCATTTTGTGCGCTATTACGCCATGGTCACACTTGTCGAAGGCTTTTGCAAAGTCTGTATTCTTTTTGTCTTCTCGTGCATTTAGGACCTTGTCATAGTGATCCAATAGTTGAGACAGACAGGAGCGACCTGTTCTAAACCAATGTTGCCCTGGGTTGTGTAACTGATGGGTTTCTAGATGGGTGGTGATCTTGCTTCTTAGGACCCTTTCAAAGATTTTTATGATATGGGATGATAGTGCTATTGGTCTGTAGTTCTTTGCTGTTGCTTTACTGCCCCCTTTGTGGAGTGGGGCTATGTCTGTTTTTTTAGTAACTGTGGGACGACCCCCGTGTCCATGCTCGCTCTCCATAGGATGGAAAAGGCTCGTGACAGGGGCTTCTTACAGTTCTTGATGAACACGGAGTTCCTGAGTCTGGCCATGGAGCAGAGTGCATCTGCATGTCATTTATCGCCTGTTCGAAGTCATTTGGCGTCAGGATAACATCGGATAGGCTTGTGTTAATCAAATTTTGTGGCTCTCTCATAAAAAATTCATTTTGATCTTCGACTCTCAGTCTGGTTAGCGGCTTGCTAAAAACAAGATGGGTCCTACACAGATGACAGCAAGGAAATGAGTGAGCTTCTCAAGTCCCAATATGACTCAGTTTTTAGCAAGCCGCTAACCAGACTGAGAGTCGAAGATCAAAATGAATTTTTTATGAGAGAGCCACAAAATTTGATTAACACAAGCCTATCCGATGTTATCCTGACGCCAAATGACTTCGAACAGGCGATAAATGACATGCCCATGCACTCTGCCCCAGGGCCAGACTCATGGAACTCCGTGTTCATCAAGAACTGCAAGAAGAGGCTTTTCCATCCTATGGAGAGGGAGCATGGACACGGGGGTCGTCCCACAGTTACTAAAAACAACAGACATAGCCCCACTCCACAAATGGGGCAGTAAAGCAACAGCAAAGAACTACAGACCAATAGCACTAACATCCCATATCATAAAAATCTTTGAAAGGGTCCTAAGAAGCAATATCACCACCAATCTAGAAACCCATCAGTTACACAACCCAGGGCAACATGGGTTTAGAACAGGTCGCTCCTGTCTGTCTCAACTATTGGATCACTACGACAAGGTCCTAAATGCACTAGAAGACAAAAAGAATGCAGATGTAATATATACAGACTTTGCAAAAGCCTTCGACAAGTGTGACCATGACGAAATAGCGCACAAAATGCGTGCTAAAGGAATAACAGGAAAAGTCGGTCGATGGATCTATAATTTCCTCACTAACAGAACACAGAGAGTAGTCGTCAACAGAGTAAAGTCCGAGGCAGCTACGGTGAAAAGCTCAGTTCCACAAGGTACAGTACTCGCTCCCATCTTGTTCCTCATCCTCATACCCCGACATAGACAAGGATGTCAGCCACAGCACCGTGTCTTCCCTTTGCAGATGACACCCGAATCTGCATGACAGTGTCTTCCATTGCAGACACTGCAAGGCTCCAGGCGGACATCAACCAAATCTTTCAGTGGGCTGCAGAAAACAATATGAAGTTCAACGATGAGAAATTTCAATTACTCAGATATGATAAACATGAGGAAATTAAATCTTCATCAGAGTACAAAACAAATTCTGGCCACAAAATAGAGCGAAACACCAACGTCAAAGACCTGGGAGTGATCATGTCGGAGGATCTCACCTTCAAGGACCATAACATTGTATCAATCGCATCTGCTAGAAAAATGACAGGATGGATAATGAGAACCTTCAAAACTTGGGAGGCCAAGCCCATGATGACACTCTTCAGGTCACTTGTTCTATCTAGGCTGGAATATTGCTGCACACTAACAGCACCTTTCAACGCAGGTGAAATTGCCGACCTAGAAAATGTACGAAGAACTTTCACAGCGCGCATAACGGAGATAAAACACCTCAATTACTGGGAGCGCTTGAGGTTCCTAAACCTGTATTCCCTGGAACGCAGGAGGGAGAGATACATAATTATATACACCTGGAAAATCCTAGAGGGACTAGTACCGAACTTGCACACGAAAATCACTCACTACGAAAGCAAAAGACTTGGCAGACGATGCACCATCCCCCCAATGAAAAGCAGGGGTGTCACTAGCACGTTAAGAGACCATACAATAAGTGTCAGGGGCCCGAGACTGTTCAACTGTCTCCCAGTACACATAAGGGGGATTACCAACAGACCCCTTGCAGTTTTCAAGCTGGCACTGGACAAACACCTAAAGTCAGTTCCTGATCAGCCGGGCTGTGGCTCGTACGTTGGTTTGCGTGCAGCCAGCAGCAAGAGCCTGGTTGATCAGGCTCTGATCCACCAGGAGGCCTGGTCACAGACCGGGCCGCGGGAGCGTTGACCCCCGGAACTCTCTCCAGGTAAACTCCAGGTATTGGGACTTGAGTAGCTCACTCATTTCCTTGCTGTCATCTGTGTAGGACCCATCTTGTTTAAGTAGGGGCCCAATACTGGACGTTGTTCTCGATTTTGATTTGGCATAGGAGAAGAAATACTTTGGGTTTCTTTCGAATTCATTTATGGCTTTTAGTTCTTCCCGTGATTCCTGACTCCTAAAGGATTCTTTTAGCTTAAGTTCGATGCTTGCTATTCTCTGACCAGTGTTCCCTACTCTTTTTCAGAATATGACTCTTTTAGCCGCTCTGTTATTCTTTTCCGTCCCCCTTAAGGGAGCGCCTGTCCTTTCTTTTTTACATCTCTCCCCTTTTTTTTAGGGGAATAACCTTGTGCATACATCGATCCCACCGAGTTAATCTGTTCTGGGCAAAATTTGGGGGTTTTTGTTTTTGCTTGTATATTTTCCCCAGCTCATATCGGTTGGGGGATTTGGGGTTTATTTTGGTCCCACTTTATGTTTTTTTTTGTTATTGAAGTAATTTGGGTGAAATGCCCCCTCGTGACTATCTCATTTGTCGTCGGGGGGCTCCACGCATACATGCTAAACCTCGTTTATGTTGTTATCTGAGTATATTTTTTTTTGAATGGTGACATTTCTTATCAGATCATCTTTGTTAGTGAGAAAGTCTAGTGTATTCCGATCTGTAGGCTTTTATTTCGTTTAAAATTGAATTTTGTGCAGAGATTTAAAAGCTCGTGTGGTGTGATTTTTCATCAGAGCTGCCTCCTGTGTTATTCTGCAACATATTATTTTTATTTTCCCCATTTTAGGTCCCCTTAAGTTGAAACCCCCAGGAGCAAATGTTGGGTGCAGGAGCTGAAGTTTCCAACAGTGGAATTTTTAACAGGTTCCGGGAAATTTGCTGGGATGTTGACCGGGAGGTTGTAGACCCACAATGACTAGGTTTGGTCCGACCTTTACTTCTAAAACCCCCCACACATCATTTGAGGCAAAAGCATTCTTGCAAACAAGTGCTCTGCAATGTACAGGCCAAACCCCCCCCCCTTTTGCGTTCATCTGTCACATTGATGGGTTTGTAACCGGGGATCCATATTTCTTTCCCAAGATCCTTTTTTGGGGGCCCCTGTGAAAGCTGCGAACATTCCCTTTCCCTCTGCAAGCGTCCAGGGATGAAAGGTATTTTGTTGTTTTCTAGTTTTAGACCCTGTTTTTTGCAAAGAAAAATTTTATCGGACTGGTGGTATGTTGGTACGGGGGGGGGGATTTTTTTCCAGCATTAGATCTGTATCTTTTGGGTTTTGGAGTGGGGGCCACGACTGTGTTCCACTCCGGGAATGACGGGAGGGTACGATTTCTGCCATTTCCTGCCATTTTTTTTTTTTCCTTTCCCTGCACTAAAAAACCTCTCCCTCTTAGTGGCTATGGCTCCCGGGTTTTCCCATGGCCTGGATGTTTTGTACTTTTTGTCCCCTTCAGTGGAATCCGGGCAATTTAAGTTATAGCAGTTTTCCGTACTGAAGGGTACACAGTTTCAGGGTGAAAAAGCTTACAGGAAGGGAGTTTGCATTTTTCCTTTTGTCATAGGGGGCATGGCTTTTTCTAGGGGGGTCTAGTTGCAGTCCCATCTGTTTTTCCAGATTTCCCCATGGCCAGCAATACCAATTTGCATAATAGTGCAAGGTTTGGTTTCCGTTTGCTTGGGGTTTCTGTGACTGATTCCCCTGTTGTGCATGTTTCCCTGTCTTACTTCTATCCCCCCTGCCCCAAACAATGGAGCTCCCACAGTTTTTTTTGGAAATTTAATCCTCACTTTTGCTTTTGGGGTCCTCTTGTTTGTATTTCCTGCGGTATTTTAGTTTGCAATTTTGGTTTTTTCTTATTTTGACTACACTTTTTCCCCCTACTGGCTCCTGCCCCCTATGGGGTCTTTATAGTTTTCCCCCTGCTATAATTTCCCCGCTACCGGACAAATCTCCAGTTTCCCCATTACTTTTCCCAAAAAGCATCTCCGCTTCACCATTACTGTCTCCCAGGAAGCCCCTCCGTTTCACCATTCCTTTCCCGGGGAAGCACCTCCAGCTTCACCTTTTCTGTCTCCCAGGACAGCACAATCCCCCAATTTACGATACCAGGACTTCATCTCCACCTTTACAGTTTTGACTACATGGCCATACAAGGGCAATCCATCAGCCAGTTTTTTTATGTTCCCATCTTTGTAGAAAGCTTCCAGGTTTTCTATGAAAGCCTTTGTGTTGTCCTTTTTTAAATACCCTTGTGATTTTAGTCCACAGATTTATTCTTTTGGGGGCATACCCAAAAACACTTCCCTGTTTTAACACGCTTTTAGCTAGTTTTTTGGGATACGCACAAGGGACGTGACACCAATTTCCACAAAATGAAAATTTCCCCAGTGGAAGCCCGTTTTTGACTGCCCACAGAAACACACAGTTTCATAATGATTTGAATGGGTTTATTTACTGCAAATTTTACTAGCAACCTTTGAAATTTTATTAATAAACCCCCTTAAAAGAAGCCCAAACTATTTGTATTTTTGTTTTCTGACTGTTTTGGTATTTTGGACGCTTACCAGCATTTTTTTGATTTTTTTAATTTTGTGCTTATAATGGCCTCAACCCCATCCATTTACGTCGCTTTATTTTCTAACAAACCCTTTGAAACCAGTCAAGGGTTCGGACCCTCAAGGGTTCGAACCGTCAAGGGTTTTGGGGCCCCTCGATCTGATCTGATCAGTGGGGCACTTATTTAAAAAAAACTGTCGGTGATTTGACTAACACATGGAAAATCTCTAAATTATCTACCCGAGTTTAAAAGGATTTGATTGATACAAAAGTATAACTTTCATTTGAAGAAACCGGGGACTGCTGGGAACTCCTAAATGACGAACGTCGACCCCAAAACCCCTTGTTTTTCAATAGCTGAATCAGCTTTCTATTTTTTTTTTTGTTCCACCACAATAAAGCTATATTTTTTCACTTAGTTGACTGGTGGAAATTTTGGAGGAAGGACGCTTTTTCTGTAGTGATAAATTTCTTCTCGTTGGTAATTTGCGACCGCGGGAATACAGGTTATATGAAATTTACGTATAAATCGGTATTTCAAAAAAAAGAAACTAATGAAAGTCATCCACTCCACAAGTACCATTATAATACGGTTAGTTTCTACTACAACACTGTTTTTGTATTCACTGGTATCACTAGATTATATGCGAGTACCTAGCAGGGCCCGGAAATTATTAAAAAAAGCTGACCTGTGGTAATTTCGGCGCTTCTGGCACCTGCCCATAGGCTTATCACTTCATTTACAAATTCACCCGTTTTTAAATGACACTTTAGCCTTTATCTCAAAATACTGGGAGCCACTGTAGTATCACTAAACTATTTACTCAAAGTTATCAGGGGACTTTCTTTCCTTGACACAAAAGTTTCAATTTTTTGTTATTTTTTTTACCCCAGGACACAGGCCATGTTCCCCCCTGGCAGTAAACTCGCTAGGTATGCACACTAATTCTTTTTTTTGACTCAAATATAAATGTTTTCCCCCCCAAAATTTTTCCAGGGGCTAAGGGGTTATCGATAGGATTGTGACACAAATTAAAGTCTAGCCGAAAGCGACCGTGAAAACACGAGAAAACCCGGAGCACAAAAGAGGGACGCTGACATGCTTTACAATGGCGCTAATATGTTTTTCGTTAAAATATATTTTTTTTTGTTGTTGCTGTCATCAGAAAAACATGTTGGCAATTAGTTTTTTTTTTCTCCAAAAATTTCAATTTTTAGAATTTTCATTCTAAATACTCTTCATGGCAACTTTCTGCGGCTTAAGTGTAGAAAATGGGGAGTGAGTCCCCTTTGACCTGCAGGGTGTAAAAAAGGAGGGGTGTATTATTTTATATTATTAATATTATTATTTTTATAAAAAAAAAGCGCTAAGCCACAAGGGCTAACACGCTTCGGTAGGGGAAGGGAAAGGGGGGTAACGGGGGGCAGAAGGGGGGAGGCAAATAGTAGATTACAGAAAACAGCTGGGCAGGGGGAGGGGTAGCAAAAGATTGAGGTAAAAGGGCTGAAGGTATCAAAGAGTTTTTTTGGGGTAAGTCTTGTTGTCCAAAATCAAGAAGAGTCCGGGTAAAGGTGGGGCCATCACGAGAAGGGGAAAGGAAAGAGAGACAGCCCGACAAAGATGGGGACCCCGGGGGCCTGGTGGCTAAAGGTCCCGCTTTACACACGGGGGGCCCGGGTTCGGTTTCCCGGGAGGGGAAAATTTTGACACCTTTCCTCACAACCTGTTTTTCCTGTTCACCTAGCGCAAATAGGTACCTGGGTGTTAGTCGATGGTGGGTCCATCCTGGGGCAAAATTTAAAGACCCCCAAAGGAAAAGTTAGACTGAAGGGCGAAGATCAAAATGAAATTTTTTATGAAGAGCCACAAAATTTGATTAACACAAGCCTATCCTGTTATCCGACACCAAATGACTTCGAACAGGCGATAAATGACATCCCATGCCTCCCCCCCGGGGCCAGACTATAAAAACCCGTGTTCACAAGAACTGCAAGAAGCCCCATCACACCCTTTTTCCATCCTATGGAGGGGGAGCAGGGACACGGGGATCGTCCCACAGTTACTAAAAACAACAGACATAGCCCCACTCCAAAAAGGGGGCAGTAAAGCAACAGCAAAGAACTACAGACCAATAGCAAAAACACCCATATCATAAAAATCTTTAAAAGGGGTCCTAAGAAAAAGATACCCCCCACAGAAACCCATCATTTCAAACCCAGAACGGGGGTTTAGAACGGGTCGCCCTGTCTGTCTAAAATTGGATCACAACAAAAAGGGTCCTAAATGCACAAAAGACAAAAAGAATGCAGAGCAATATATACAGACTTTGCAAAAGCCTTCGACAAGTGTGACCATGACGTAATAGCGCACAAAATGCGTGCAAAAGGGAAATAACAGGAAAAAGTCGGCGATGGATCTATAATTTCCTCACTAACAGCAAGAGATAGTCGCAACAGAGTAAAGCCGAGGCGAAACGGTGAAAACCCATTCACAAGGTACAGTATCCTCCCACTTTTTCCCCTTCCCATACCCGCATAGACAAGGATTCCCACAGCCCCTGTCTTTTTTGCGATACCCCCCGAACCTGCATGACAGTGTCTTCCATTGCAGACACTGCAAGGCTCCGGGGCAGACTCAAACCAAACTTTCAGTGGGCTGCAGAAAACAATATGAAGTTCAACGATGAAAATTTCAAATTTCCAATATGGTAAAAATGAGGAAATAAAATCTTTATCAGAGTACAAAACAAATTCTGGCCACAAAATAACAAACACAAACGCAAAACCTGGATGTCAAAAGTCGGAGGGTTCACCTTCAAGGCAATAAAAATTATATCAATCGATCTGTAAAGGGTATGACAGGGGGAAAGGAACCTTCAAAACTAGGGAGGCCAAGCCAATGATGAACACTCTTTCAGTCACTTGTTCTATCTAGCTGGAATATTGTCTGCACACCCTTTTAAACAGCACCTTTTCAGGCAGGTGAAATTGCGACCTAGAAAATGAAATGTAACGAAAACTTTCCACGGCGCGCATGAACGGAGATAAACACCTCAATTACTGGAGCGCTTGAGTTCCCAAAAACCCTGTTTCCCTGGAACGCAGGAGGGGGGAGTAGATACATAATTATATACACCTGAAAATCCCTGAGGGACCTAGTACCGAACTTGCACACGAAAATCACTCACAACGAAAGCAAAAGACTTGGCAGAACGATGCAACCATCCCCCAATGAAAAGCAGGGGGTCACTACACGGTAAGAGACCATACAATAAGTGTCAGGGCCCGAGACTGTTGCAACTGCATCCCAGACACATAAGGGGGATCACCAACAGACCCTTGCAGTTTTTCAAGCTGCACTGGACAAACACCTAAAGTCAGTTTTCTGGATCAGGCCGGCTGTGGCTCGACGTTGGTTTGCGTGCAGCCAAGCAGCAACGAGCCTGGTTGATCAGGCTCTGATCCACCAGGAGGCCTGGTCACAGACCGGGCCGCGGGAGCGTTGACCCCCGGAACTCACTCCAGGTAAACTCCAGGTATTGGGACTTGAGTAGCTCACTCATTTCCTTGCTGTCATCTGTGTAGGACCCATCTTGTTTAAGTAGGGGCCCAATACTGGACGTTGTTCTCGATTTTGATTTGGCATAGGAGAAGAAATACTTTGGGTTTCTTTCGATTTCATTTATGGCTTTTAGTTCTTCCCGTGATTCCTGACTCCTAAAGGATTCTTTTAGCTTAAGTTCGATGCTTGCTATTTCTCTGACCAGTGTCTGGAGTTTACCTGGAGAGAGTTTCGGGGGTCAACGCCCCCGCGGCCCTCTTTTAGCCGCTCTGTTATTCTTTTCCGTCGCCTGTAAAGGGAGCGCCGGTCTCTTTCTATTTTACATCTACTCCTCCTTTTTCTTAGAGGAATAAGCCTTGTGCATACATCGAGTGCCACCGAGTTAATCTGTTCTAGGCATAAGTTGGGGTTTGTGGTTGCATTTAGTAATATCTTCCAGCTTATACGGTTAGAGGACTTGGGGGGGGTCGGGGGGGGGGGCCCACTTTATGTTGTTTGTATTGAAAAGTTGAATTTGGTAATGCTCCCCGTCGTGACTAGACCTCATTATGTCGGTCCTGGGGCTCCAACGCATACAATGTTCTGAACCTCGATTATGTTGTGATCTGAGTATATTGTTTTTGATAGGGATCATTTCTTAATCAGATCATCATTGTTAGTGAAGATGACTGTCTAGTGTATTCTCGAGTCTAGTAGGCTCTATATTTTGGCTGGTTTAATTGAATTTTGTGCAGAGATTTAAAAGCGCCCGGTGTGAGTGTGAGTTTTCTCAGAGCTGCCTCCTGGTGTTATTACTTAACTGCAACAAATTATTTGCTATATTCCTCCATTTAGTGCCTTAAGTTGAATCCCCCAGGAGCAAGATGTTGGTGCAGAGCTGGAAAGACTTTCCAGACATGGTCAATTAACAGCTGTTCCTGGAATTGCTGGGATGTTGCATCCGGAGGCTTGTAGACTAACCACAATGACTAGGTTTTGGTTCTCGACCTTACTGCTAAAACTTCCACTATGTCACTTGGAGAGGGCATTAAGCAGGTTCTTGTGCAAACAAGTGACTCTGCAATGTACAGGCCCCCCCCGGCCCCCCCTTTTGCCGGTTCCTTGTCACATCTGTATAGGTTTTGTAACCTGGGGATCCCAATTTCGTTGTCCAAGTTGATCCATTATGGTGGGTCTCAGTGAAAGCTGCGAACATGCCCTTTGCCTCTGCAAGTAGTCCATCACGGATGAAATGTATTTTGTTGTTTGTTCTAGCTTTAGACCCTGTATATTTTGCAAAGAAGAATGTTATCGGACTGTGGTATTGTTGACTGGGGGGGATATTTTTTCCGGCATTAGTACTGTATCTGTTTGGGGGGTGGGGGGGGGGGGAGGTGGGGGGCCATCGACTGTGTTCCACTCCAGGAATGACCTGGATTTTGGTGTAACGATTTCTGCCATTTCCTGCCAGTTTTTTTTTTCCTTCCTGGCACTAAAAAACCTCTCCCTCTTGAGGTGGCTATGGCTACCCAGTTTTTCCCATGGCCTGGATGTTTTTGTTTTTTAAATCTTTTTGTCCCCTCAGATGGAATGCCTGCAATTAAGTTTATAGCAGTCCTTTCTGATACTGAAAAGTACACAGTTCAGGGTGACAAAAGCTTACAGGAAGGGAGTTTGCATTGTCCTGTTGTCATATGGCATGGCATTTTCTAGGGTGGTCATAGTTGCACGTCCCATCTTTTTTTCCAGATTTCCCATGCCAGCAGATACCAGTGCATAATATGTGCACAGGCTTGTTCCGTTGCCTTGGTTTTCTGTGACTTAATCACTGTTGTGCATGTTTCCCTGTCTTACTTCTATCCTCCCTAGCACCAACAATGGAGCTCCCAACCAGTTCGTTTTTGTAGTTTATATATCCCTCCATTGCTAGTTGAGTCCTCGGGGGGGGTGGCGTGGGCACTGCGGTATTTCTTGGTTTTCAATATTGGTTTTTAACTTATCTTTGACAGACTTGTTTCCCTACTATGGCTCCTGTCCCCATATGAGGTCATTTATAATGTAATTCCTTCCTGCGTTAATAATTCCCGACTTACCTGACAAAATCTCCAGCTTCACCATTACTGTCTCCCAGACAGCACCTCCAGCTTCACCATTACTGTCTCCCAGGACAGCACTATCACCCCACATTTACTTGACTACCAGGACTTCAATCTCCAGCCTTACGTTCTGACTACATGGCCAGTATCAAAGGGCAATACCATTCAGTCTCCAGACTTTTAGTTCCCAACTGTTGTAGAAATGCTTCCAGGGTTTTTCCTATGAAAGCAGCTTTGATGTTGTCCTTCTTTTCATACCCTTGTGATTTTAGTCCACAGGATTTACTCATTTGGCATACCCAAAAACACTTCCCTGTTTTAACACTGCTTGTAGCTAGTTCTGGATATCCTGCACAAGGGCGTGACACCAATTTCCACAAAAATGACAATTTACCCCATGTGGAAGCCCGTTTTGTTTGACTGACCACAGACAACACACAGCTTTCATAATGATTTGAATGGATGATTTAACACAAACTGCAATCTAACTAGCAACCTCTGAATATTTCTATTAATAACCTCCTTAAATGAAAGCTCTACTATTTGTATTTCTGATTTCTAACTTTTTTGTATATTGGACAGCTTACATGCACGTTCTGATTTTATATTTAATTTTGTGTTAAAATGGCGCCTACAACTCCCAACCATTACAGTCTGCTTTATTGTCTAAGCGAAACCGTTGAAACTGTCAAGGGTTCGGACCAGTCAAGGGTTCGAACCAGTCAAGGGTTCGGCCCAGTCGATCTGATCTGATCAGTGGGTCACTTATTTAAAACATAACGGTCGGTGGATTTGAGCTAACACATGAAAGATCAACTGGAAATTATCACTCCCCGAGTAATATGTGATTTGAATTGGACAAAAGTATAACTTGCGTGTTGAAGAAACTGGTGACTGCTGGCAACTCCTACAATGACGAACGGTCGACCTCAACCCTTGTTTATCAATAGCTGAATCGAGCTTTTCTATTTTTTTCCGTCTCCACCACAATAAATGCTATATTATCACTATAGTTGACTGGTGGAAATTTTGGAGGAAGGACGCTTTTTCTGTAGTGATAATTGCTTCTCGTTGTGTATATTGCGACCGCTGGTAACTACAGGTTATATGAAATTCACAGTATACGTCTGGTATTTCAAGAAAAAAGAAACTAAGGAAAGTCACTCCACTCCACTAAGTACCTGGAGTTTACCTGGAGAGAGTTTCGGGGGTCAATGCCCCCGCGGCCCGGTCTGTGACCAGGCCTCCTGGTGGATCAGCGCCTGATCAACCAGGCTGTTGCTGCTGGCTGCAACGCAAACCAACGTACATACGAGGCCACAGCCTGGCTGATCAGGAACTGACTTTAGGTGCTTGTCCAGTGCCAGCTTGAAGACTGCCAGGGGTCTGTTGGTAATCCCCCTTATGTGTGCTGGGAGGCAGTTGAACAGTCTCGGGCCCCTGACACTTATTGTAGGTCTCTTAATTGCGTGCTAGTGACAACACCCCCTCTTTTCATTTGGGGGATGGTGTCAAATCGTCTGCCAAGTCTTTGCTTTCGTAGTGAGTGATTTTCGTGTGAAAGTTCGGTACTAGTCCCTCTAGGATTTTCCAGGTGGTATATAATCATGTAATCTCTCCCTCCTGCGTTCCAGGGAAACAGGTTTAGGATACCGTCAAGCGCTCCCAATAATTGAGGAGTTTATCTCCGTTATGCACGCCGTGAAAGTTCTCTGTATAACATTTTCTATGTCGGCAATTTCACCGGCCCTTGAAAGGTGGCTGTTAGAGTGCAGCAAAATTCCCAAGCCTAGATAGAACAAGTGACTGACCTTGAAGAGTGTCATCATGGCTTGGCTCCCTAGTTTTGAAGGTTTCACATTATCCATCCTGTCATTTTCTAGCGATGGCAATTGATACAATTTTATGGGTCCTTGAAGGTGAGATCCTCCGACATAATCACTCCCAGTCCTTGACGTTGGTGTTTTCGCTCTATTTTGTGCCAAATTTGTTTTGTACTCTGATGAAGATTAATTTCCTCGTTTTAACCATATCTGAGTATTGAAAATTTCTCACCGTTGAACTTCCATATTGTTTTCCTGCAGCCCACTGAAAACATTTGTTGATGTCCGCCTGGAGCTTGCAGTGTCTGCAATGGAAGACACTGTCATGCAGATTCGGGTGTCCATCTGCAAGGTAAACACGGTGCTGTGGCTACATCCTTGTCTATGTCGGATAAGAGGATGAGGAACAAGATGGGAGCTAGTACTGTGCCTTGTTGGAACAGAGCTTGTTCACTGTAGCCTGCTTCGGACTTTACTCTGTGGACGAAACTCTCTGTGTTCTGTAGTGGAGGGAAATTATAGATCCATCGACCGACTTTTTCCCTGTTATTCCTTTAGCGCGCATTTTGTGCGCTATTACGCACGCCATGGTCACACGATTGTCGAAGGCTTTGCAAAGTCGTATAGTATTCATCTACATTCTTTTGTCTTCTAAGTGCATTTAGGAACCTTGTATAGTGATCCAGTAGTTGAGACAGACAGAGCGACCTTTCTAAACCCATGTTGCCACCCTGGGTTGTGTAAACTGATGGGTTTCTAGAGGGTGGTGATCCTTGCTTCTTAGGACCCTTTCAAAAGATTTTATGATATGGATGTTGTTGCTATTGGTCCGTGTTCTTTGCTGTGCTTTGCTGCCACTCTCTTTGTGGAGTGGGGCTATGTCTGGTTGTTTTTAGTAATCTGAGGGAACGACCACCGTGGTCCATGGCTCATTCCCATAGGTATGGAAAAGGCTCGTGATAGGGGCTTCTTGCAGTTCTGATGAACACAGATTCCATGAGTCTGGCCCTGGGGCAGAGTGCATGGGCATGTCCATTTATCGCCTGTCGAAGTCATTTGGCGTCAGGAATAATCGGACACTTTGTGTTAATCAAATTTTGTGGGGGGGGGGGGGCTCATCTCATAAAAAATTCATTGATCTTCGACTCCTCAGTCTGGTTAGCGGCTTGCTAAAAAACAGAGTCATATTGGACTTGTGTAAGCCACTCATTCCTTGCTGTCATCTGTGTATGACCCATCTGTTTAAGTAGGGGCCTAATATTTTTCTGGGCGTTGTTTCTCGGGATTTGGGATGTGGCTTAGGAAAGAAATACTTTTGGGTTTCTTTTCGTTGTCATTTATAGCTTTTAGTTTCTTCCCAGCGATTCCTGACTCCTAAACAATTCTTTTTAGCTTAAGTTCGATGCTTGCTATTTCTCTGACGAGTGTCTCCCTGCGCATTTCAGATATATTGACCTCTTTAGCTGCTCTGTTATTCTTTTCCGTCGCCTGTAAAGGGAGCGCCCTGTCTCTTTCTATTTTTAACATCTACTCCCCTTTTTCTAAGGAATAACCTTGTGCATACATCGAGTGCCACCGAGTTTAATCTGTTCTAGCATAATTTTGGTCTGTGTTGCTTAGTATATCTTCACCAGCTTATATCGGTTTAGACTTGGTTTACTTGGTCCCACACCTTTATGTTTTTTGTTATGAAGTTGAATTTGGTGAATGCTCCCTCTGACTATCTCATTTTGTCGGTCTGGGGCTCTCGCATACATGTCTAACCTCAATTAGTTTGTGATCTGAAGTATATTGTTTTGGATATGGTGCATTTCTTATCAGATCATCATTGTTAGTGAATATGGAGGTCTAGTGTATTCTCCAGTCTATAGGCTTCTATATTTGCGGTTTAAATTGAATTTTGTGCAGAATTTAAAAGCTCGAGGAGTGTGATTTTTTCAATCAGAGCTGCCTCCTGGTGTTATTACTGCACAATATTATTTGCTATATTCCGGCCATTTTAGGGTGCCTTAATTGAAATCCCCCCGGAGTCATCGATGTTGGGTGCAGGAGCTGTAAGATTGTCCCAACAGTGGTCAATTTTTAAACAGCTGTTATCCTGGAATTGCTGGGAATGTTGCATCCAGAGGCTTGTAGACTACCACAATAGACTAGGTTTTGGTTCTCGAACCTTACTGCTAAAACTTCACTATGTCATTGAGGCATTAAGCAGTTCTTGCAATCAGTGACTCTGCATGTACAGGCCTCCCCCCCCCTTTAGCCTGTTCACTCTGTCCACATCTGTATAGTTGTAAACCTGGGATTCATATTTCATTGTCCAATGATCCTTTATGTGGGTATCAGTGAAAGCCGCAACATTACCTTTGCCTCAGCAAGCATCCACGGAATGAAGTATTTTGTTGTTTGTTGCTGGCTTTAGACACGGGTTGGGGGGGGGGGGGGGGGGGGGGGGGGGGGGGGGGGGGGCCTGTATATTTGCAAAGAAGAATGTTATCGGATCTGTGGGTATTGTTGGTACTGGGGGGATTGTTTTTTCCGGCATTAGTAATCTATATCTGTTTGTTTGGAGTGGAGGCCATCGACTGTGGTTCACTCCAGGAATGACTGGGATTTGGTGTACATTTCTTTCTGCATTTCCCTGCAGTTTTTTTTCCTTCTGGCACTAAAAAACCTCTCCTCTTGAGTGGCTGTGGCTACCCAGGTTTTCCCATGGCCTGGAAGTTTTGTATCTTTTTGTCCCCTTTAGATGGTATGCCTGGCAATTTAAGTTATAGCACAGTCTTTCCTGTACTGAAGAGGTACACATTTCAGGGTGAAAAAAGCTTACGGGAAGGGAGTTTGCATTTTCCTGTTGTCATATGGGCATGGCATTTTCTAGGGTGGTCATAGTTGCACGTCCCATCTGTTTTTCCAGATTTCCCATGCCAGCAGATACCAAGTGCATAGTATGTGCACAGGCTTGGTTTCTGCTTGCCTTGGGTTTCTGTGACTGTATTCCCTGTTGGTGCATGTTTCCCTGTCTTACTTCTATCCTCCCTAGCACCAACAATGGAGCTCCCACCAGTTGTTTTTGGTAATTTATCCTCACTATTGCTATTGGAGTCCTCTTGTTTGCTATTTCCTGCGGAATTTCTAGTTTGCAATATTGGTTTTATCTTATCTTTGACTACACTTGTTTCCCTACTATGGCTCCTGTCCCCTATGAGGTCATTTATATGTATTCCTTCCTGCGTATAATTCCCGACTACCTGGACAAAATCTCCAGCTTCACCATTACTGTCTCCCAGGACAGTATCTCCAGCTTCACCATTTCTGTCTCCCAGGACAGCACCTCCAGCTTCACCATTACTGTCTCCCAGGACAGCACCTCCAGCTTTACTATTACTGTCTCCCAGGACATCACCTCCAGCCTTACAGTTTGTGACTACATGGCCAGTATCAAGGGCAGTACCAGTTGCTACTACAACACTGTATTCTGCTATTCACTGGTATCACTAGATTATATGCGAGTACACTAGCAGGCCAGGAAGATTATTAAAAACAGCTGACCTGTGGTAAGTTTCTGGCGACTTCTGGCACCTGCCTCTATAGGCTTATCACTTCATTTACAAATTCACCTGTTTTCAAATGACACTTTAGCCTTTATCATCAATATACTAGGGAGCCACTGTAGTATACACTATACACTATGTATACTCAATGTTATCAGGGAGACTTTCTTTCCTCTGACACGAAAAGTTCAATTATTATTATTTTTTTCACACAGGACACAGGCCTATGATTCCCCTCTGGCAGTAAACTCTGCTAGGTAGTGCACACTAATTCTTCTTTTTTGACTCAGTATATAATGTTTTCCGCCCAAGATTGGTTCCAGGCGCTAGAGGGATGTATCGTATAGGATTGATGACACAAATTAAAGTTCTAGCACGTAAGAGCGACCGTGAAAACACGAGAAAACCCAGAGCACAACGAGGCACGCTGACACGCTTGACAATGGCGCTAAGTATGTTTTTCGTTAAATATATTGTTTTTGTTGTTGTTGCTGTCATCAGAAATACATGTTGGCAATTAGTATTTTTTTTCTCCAAAAATTACAATTTTTATGATAGTTTCATTCTAAATACTCTTCATGGCAACTTCTCTGCTGGCTTAAGTGTAGAACATGGTGAGTGAGTCCCTTAGTAGCCTGCAGGCTGTAAAAAAAGGAGGGGTGTATTATTATTATTATTATTATTATTATTATTATTATTATTATTATTATTATTATTATTATTATTATAAAAAAGAAGCACTAAGCCACAAGGGCTATACAGCGCTGCAGGTAGGAGGAACGAGG
>NC_069493.1:16530480-16574632 GCF_026875155.1 Cherax quadricarinatus | reverse complement strand
GATGTATCGTATAGGATTGATGACACAAATTAAGTTCTAGCACGTAAGAGCGACCGTGAAAACACGAGAAAACCCAGAGCACAACGAGGCACGCTGACACGCTTGACAATGGCGCTAAGTATGTTTTTCGTTAAATATATTGCTTTTGTTGTTGTTGCTGTCATCAGAAATACATGTAGGCAATTAGTATTTTTTTTCTCCAAAAATTACAATTTTTATGATAGTTTCATTCTAAATACTCTTCATGGCAACTTCTCTGCTGGCTTAAGTGTAGAACATGGTGAGTGAGTCCCTTAGTAGCCTGCAGGCTGTAAAAAAAGGAGGGGTGTATTATTATTATTATTATTATTATTATTATTATTATTATTATTATTATTATTATTATTATAAAAAAGAAGCACTAAGCCACAAGGGCTATACAGCGCTGCAGGTAGGGAAGGAAGCGAGGGTATCGGGCGGCAGAAGGAGGGAGGGACAAATAGTAGGTTACAGAAAACAGCTGGGCAGGGGTAGAGGGTAGCAAGAGATTGAGGTAGAAAGGGCTGAAGGTATCATAAGAGTTTTTGGAGTAAGTCAGTTGTTGTCCAAAAGTCAATGAGAGAGTCCGGATGAAAGGTGGGTCCATCAGCGAGAAGGGAAGGTAAAGAGAGAGCAGCAGAGCAAAGATGGTGGCCCGGTGGCCTGGTGGCTAAAGCTCCCGCTTCACACACGGAGGGCCCGGGTTCGATTCCCGGCAGGTGGAAATATTTTGACACCTTTCCTCACACCTGTTGTCCTGTTCACCTAGCAGCAAATAGGTACCTGGGTGTTAGTCGACTAGTGTGGGTCGCATCCTGGGGACAAGATTAAGGACCCCAATGGAAATAAGTTAGACTGAGAGTCGAAGATCAAAATGAATTTTTTATGAGAGAGCCACAAAATTTGATTAACACAAGCCTATCCGATGTTATCCTGACACCAAATGACTTCGAACAGGCGATAAATGACATGCCCATGCACTCTGCCCCAGGGCCAGACTCATGGAACTCTGTGTTCATCAAGAACTGCAAGAAGCCCCTATCACGAGCCTTTTCCATCCTATGGAGAGGGAGCATGGACACGGGGGTCGTCCCACAGCTACTAAAAACAACAGACATAGCCCCACTCCACAAAGGGGGCAGTAAAGCAACAGCAAAGAACTACAGACCAATAGCACTAACATCCCATATCATAAAAATCTTTGAAAGGGTCCTAAGAAGCAAGACCCACCCCCATCTAAAAAAACCCTGGGTTCCCAAACCCCAAGGGCAACTTTGGGTTTAAAAAAAGGCCCTTTCGGGGTCTTTTAAAAAAAACTATTGGTTTCCCTACGAAAAAGGGGTCCTAAATGAAACTAGAAAAAAAAAAAAAAGGGAATTTTGCAGATTTTAAATATGTACGGACTTTGAAAAACCCTTTTCGACAAGTGGGAAACCAGGGGCAAATTTAGGGGAACAAAATGCGTTGCTAAAGGAATAACAGGAAAAGTCGGTCGAGGGGAATTAAAATTTTCCCTTTCACAAAACAGAAAACGGGGGGAGTAGTCGTAAACAGAGTATGTCCGAGGGGGCACGGAAAAAAAGGGCTCTTTTCCCCACAAGGCCCCAATTTATTCCCCCCCTTTCTTTTTTCCCCCACCCCTCTACCCGGACATAGACAAGGATGTCGGGCCACAGAAACCGTGTTTTCCCTTTGCAGTTTGGACCCCCCGAATCTGCAGGGACGTGTTTCCATTGCAGATACTGAAAAGTCCAGGGGGAACTTTAAACCCAAATTTTTTTTTTCAGTGGGCTGCGGGAAAACAATATGAATTTCAACGATGGGGAAATTTAAATTTTACTCAGAAATGGAAAAAACATGAGGAAATTAAAATTTTCATCAGGGTCCCAAAAAAAATTCTGGCCACAAAATAGAGCGAAAAAACCAAACGTCAAAGCCCTGGGAGGGGTTTTGTCGGAGGATCTAAATTTTCCAAGGACCTTTAACATTGTATCAATCGAAATTGCAAAAAAAATGCAGGTTGGAAAATGAAATTTTCAAAATTTGGGGGGCCCAAACCCCCCATGATGCCCATTTCTTCAGGTCATTGTTCTACTAGGCTGGAATTTTGCTGCACACTAAAACCCACCTTTCAAAGCAGGTGAAATTGCCCGACATAAAAAATTGTGCAGAGAAAACTTTAAACGGCGCCATAATGGAGTAAAAACACCTAAATTATCGAGCGTTTGGGGGTTCCCAAAACCCTGTTTTCCCCTGGAACCCCAGGAGGGAAAAGGATACTTTGATTATATACCCCGGGAAAAAACCTTTGAGGGACAAAGTCCCAAAATTTCCCACACAAAAATTTTCACTAAACTACGAAACCCAAAAGGGTTTTGGGGCAGACGAGCACCATCACCCCTTGAAAAGCGGGTTTTCATGGGCCCCTTTAAAAGGGACCATACAAAAAAGTGTGGGGGGCCCGGGGACTGTTAAAACTGCCTCCCAGCACACAAAAGGGGGGAAATTAAAAAAAAGGACCCCTGGCGGGTTTTTAAAGGCTGGCACGGGAAAAGCCCCAAAAAGTCGGGCCCGGGGATCCCCGGGCTGTGGTCGTACTTTGGTTTGCTTTGCAGCCGGGGCAGAAAACACCCCTGGTTGATCAGGTTTCTGTTTAAACCAGGAGGCCTGGTCAAGGACCGGGCCCCCGCGGGGGCGTTGCCCCCGGAACTCTTCCGGGAAAAATTTTCCATTTCCTTGATGTGCATTTGCCCTTTGGGGGGTTTTTCCGGGGGGGGGTAACCCCCGGGTTTTTAAAATTTCCAAAAGGGAAAATTTTAAATCTTATCTTTCCCTGAGGGTGTTGGGGGTAAATTCTGCGGGGGTTCGATGAAAAAGGGGGGGCCAGTCTAACGGGAATGTGGCTGCCCGATTATTGGGGCCCTGCAATTCTCACAGAGAGGACCCAGGGCGCCTCTCCATGAGAAATCCTTTGGGGTAAGCGGTAGGGTTTCAATGCGAAGGCGGGGAGAGTAGTCCCCCAACCCCCGACTCTGGGGGACAAAGAAGATTTGCCAGAAACCCCTTAACTGGGTTTTTAACAGAAAAAATTTTTTTAAATTTAAAGCAGAGCGGGCCCAAAACTTTTTGGGAAAAACAGGTTTGAAGGGGGGTTTAGTTTTTACAGCAAAATAGGGGAAAGGAAAAAACCTTTCTATATAAATGGTAGGTCTGTACTTCTGAACCCACCCGGTGTTCCCTGTTCATTCCCTGTTTTGTCAAAAAGCCCAGGGCCCCAACAAAAAAATAAATTTTTTGCTTGGTAGAAATAGGGCGTACCCCAAAAGGGTTGGTACGGAGAAAAAGGGGTGAGGTGTAATTAAAATTTTTATGTGTAGCCTTTAGGCAAAAGGGAGTCTGAGGACAAAAATAATATGAGGACAAGGCTTTGATGTGATAGGGAATTTAAGTGCTGAAAGGGAAATGGCTTTTTAAAATTTAAAGGCTGAAAAAAAGGGGCAAACCCGAAGTTTAAGTAAAATTTCCCTCCCCACGACGCTGTCCGAAACATTTGCTGGGGGAATCCGACACTTTCAGAAGATTTGGGGAGCCATCTGTGTACAGGGGCCGGGGCATGGGGAATGGAGTGGAAGGGGTTCAAGGAAAAAGAGGGGGGAAGGCCCCCTTAGGCTTTTGGCTTTCGAAAAAAAGGGGGTGGAAAAAAACAGACTTGAACAGCTGGAATTTCCCCAGGGGGTTTGGGAAAAGTGAGGGGCTAATGAACTTTTTTAAAGGGGCCAGAAAATTAAAGGGAAGCAAGAACAAATTGTAGGGGAAAAGGAAAAAGGGACGGAGAAAATTTAGGGGCGGCAAAAAAAATAAGGAATGTCTACTAATATAGTGACTTCTAAAAAATGGAAGGATTGCGGGGGGGAATCATGAGAGCTTTACATAGGTGAAGGAAATGGCCCATAAACGGCGATCATAAAAGGAGGGGAGAATTCGCTTTTTGTGGGCTTTCAAAAAGGGGGAAAGAGCAAAAAAAGCCCCAAAAGCAAAAAACGAAAAAACCATAGTGATGGAGGGGGTTAAGGCTAGATAGAGTAGCAGGAGGGTTTGCAAAAAATAGATTGGAAACCCAAAAATCGGTTTCGATAAAATGAGGGCTAAAATGTGGGGGGAAGGGAAAGGGGATTTTAAAAGGTTTTAAGCTCCTTAAAAAGATGAGAAAGGGGTTTTTTAAAGAAGGTTCACCTGGCTGTGACAATTTTTGCCCTTTTTTGGGAGAGGTAATAGGGGTTTTTCCGGGGAAAACCCCGGTCAAAGGGGAAGGGGCCTGGGGAAAAACCGGGACTTTTATCAGGGTTCAGGGATACGGGGGGGGCCAAATAGAGGTTAAAAAGGAGGTCGGAGAGGGCCCGGAGATTTTGTAAAAGTTTTTTGGGGTTTGAGTTTTTGTGCTGGAAAATTTAAACCCATGCGTGGGGCCCCAAAATTTGGGAAAGGGACGGTTTGACCCCCCAATTGCGGGAAAGAAAAAAACTGTAATGGGGTTGCGGGTCAGTGCCGGGCACAAAAAATTTGCAAAAGTCACCCAAACATAGAGTGATGACCAAATTTTGGGAGGGAACCCCCGGAGGCCCAAAAACTTTTTATAGCAAGGAGAAAAAAGTGTTGTGCTCGGGAATAAGGGAACAGGGGGCCCCACCTTCAGTTGGGGAAAAAGCCCGGGAAAAGAGCACATTATTGACTAAAAAACCCGGAAAGGGTCTGTCATTTAAAAAATTTTTTGGGGAAAGAGGGTTTGTTTTCCCCTCGGGGGTTTAAGGGTGGGTTTGGGGCCCAAAATTTAATTTAAAACCCCCCGTTGTGTCATATGCCTTTCAAGGTAAAAAAATATGGAAAAAACTGAGTGGGTTTATTGCAAAGGCATTACAAAACCAAAAGTATCCAAATGTGTAATTTGGTCTAGGGTAAAACGGCCCTTTTTTAAAAGCCATATTGACGAGTGGAGGGGAACTTTTTGGTGTCTCAAAATACCCATTAAAGGGGTCATTTCCCGGCTTTCCCAAATTAAACTTTAAAAAACTGAAATTGGTAAGAGCGATGGGGGGATAGTGGGAAAGGTTAAATGTCCCGTAGTAGGGGGTTTGCAAAAAAGGGGGGAACAAAAAAACAGATTTAAAACAGCTGGGGAAGGGAAATCCTTGTGACCAAATAAGATTGAAAGGCAAAAGGGGGATGAAAAGGGTAAATGAGGGAAAAAATTTTGTAACATAGGGAATTATGAATGACAGGGGGCCCCGGGTGTCGATGTCGGAAAAGCTGAGAGTGTTGCCCCCAGTTTCTTGAATGAAAAAAGGCACATTATAACTTTTTCTTCTCTGAGAAAAAGGGAAAAGTTTTAAGGGGGCTTCTCTCTTGGCAGGGCAGGAGAGGGGTTTTAAAAGGGTGGGGATTTAAACATGTTGTAACCATTTGAGTTTTACCACCAAACAAAAAAAAAACCCCAAACCCGAAATAAGTGTTGACATTGTTTTCCCCTTTTGCAAAAAGTAAAAATAGGGGTTGTCATGATTTTTGCGCACGTTACTTTATGAACTATGGATCTATAAAACCCCCGGGGGGTTTTTGCCCAAAAATGTTTACCGCTTTATTTTTAATTTATTTTTTTTTGCCCCCCCAAAAAAAAGGGGGTAAAAATTCATTTTTTTTTTTTTGGAAAATTTTCTGATATTATTGCTGGAAAAACCTTTGGGGTTTAAAAATTAAATTTGTTTTACCTTTCGTATGATTTTTAAATAAAAAGATTGTACATCTTTTCCCAAAATTTTGTTGAAAAAAAGGGCAAATTTTAAAGACCCATAAAAAATGGTATAATTTATTTTTTTTATTAACTTGGGAAAGGGAAAAAGTTTAAACAAAAAAAAGGGGGTCTTTCTTTTTTTTTTTCTGCTTTAAAACCACTGGGCCCAAAATCTCATTGAAATCTGGGCAAAAAAAAAAAAAATTGGTGATTTTCCCCTTTACCCTTTTCTAAAATATTTAAAAAAAGGGGGGGTGGCAAAAAAAGAGCAAAATGGGAGGCCCCGTAAAAAGGAAAACCCCCTTTTTGGAAAATCCCTCAGTGTAAAATACTTGTGATAAATTAATTTCTACCTGCTAAGCAAGAAATTTTTTTCGTGACAAATTTCTTTTAAAAAAAAAGTTATTTTAAGGAAAGGGAAATTTCTAGCAGTGGGGCTTCTTGGGAGGGAAATTGCAATTTTTGGGATACTAAAAAGAAAAACACTTCCATGGAGGGGGGAAATTTCCTTTTTTTAAAAATAGGGATGGGGCCCAAACCCATGATTTATTCTCCCTTTAAACATTACCCCTCTTTTGGGGTTAGGCCGGGGGAAAACTTGCTGTACTCTAATGGCCCTCTTAAAAAGGCTAGGGAAAATTGCCGACCTTGGGGGGGGGGAGTGTTTCAAAGGAAACCCTTTTACAGCCCCAAAATAAGTATGATTAAGGAAACCCAAAAAAACTGGGAACATTGATGGTCCTTGATCTGGATTCCCCCAAAAAACAGGGGGAAAAAGAAGGGTTTCCTGATAATATGTAGACAGTCATGGACAAGTTTATTTGGAAAAATTTGGGAAAATTTCACAATTTAAGAATTTGCGGGGACAATTTTTGTTTTTAAAAACCCATATAAAATTTAAATTTAAAAATTAAAAACGGTTCAGGTTTTTGGGGAAAAAAAAAAAATTCTGTTGCTTCCCAAATGGCCACTTAGTTGTGGGGGGCCTCCATTTTGGGCCAATCCAGGGCTTTTCTGTTATATTTTAAATTTTTATCTTTTTAAACTGCCAATCAATTCCTTTCCCCCAGTAGCCAAACCCCGTTTTTTGCTGAAAGTGGAACCCCGTAAACCCAATTTTCCCGTGTTGTGAAAGTGGCACCAGTAGCCATACCAGTGTTGCTGGGAAAATGGACCCCGTAGCCCTCCCGTTTTCTGAAAGTGGCACCCCAAAATAGCCATTTCCAGTGTTGCTGAAAGTGGCACCCCGTAGCCTAACCCGTTTTTGCTGGAAAGTGCCAAAAAAGGGCTAAAAAGCACTTAAGTTTTAGGGAAATTAAAAAAGATATTAGAAAAAAAAGATAACCTGTTGCCATAATGAAGTTTTTACTTTTTTACACACAAAAAGAGGCCAACATGAGTTTTTTGTGATGGGTTAATGAATGACGGGGAAAAGACTTTTTGAGTGACTGGGGTGCCTTTAGTGGTGGCTTGCTTTTCTAACTGAATTTACTTGATGACGGAAATGGGCTTGAATGATTTCCCGAGTGACCTTTGGCTGGTGGGGCTTGGGGTGACTGAAGGGCCCTTTCTGAGTGAAATTGACTGACTTACTGGGGTGACTTGGCTGGGCTTACTGGGGTTCTTGGGGTGGGTGGGATTTTTCTGAATGGACTTGGCTTATTTGGGCTGAAACCCAAAAGAGTGGGCTTTGGGGCTGAAATTTCTGAATGACCCTTGGGTGGCTTACTGGGGTGACTTGACGACTTACTGAATGGGCCTTTACAAATGAATATTCAGGGCTTGACTGACTTACTGGGGTGACTTTTATTGGGCTTAAGAAAAGACTTCACTGACCCCGTGAGGGACTTCATGACTTTTCTAATGAAATTGATTGAAATTACTGAAAGACTTACTGACCCAGTGGGGTTAACTTCACTTGGGGAAATTACTGAGCGGAATTGGGCTGATTATTGAGTGACTTGCTGAAATTACCCGGGGTGACATGACTGAATTACTGGTAACTTGACTGATTTTTGAATGGCCTGACTGGGTTATGGGGTGACTTTATATTTTAATGACTTTCTGGAGTGGGTTGCCCTTTCTTGACTAGCCCACAGGGGTGGGGGTGGGCTGAAATTGTGAGTGGCATGACTTTTTTCTGAATTGGGCTTGATGATTACTGAGTGAAATTGGGCTGGGGCCCTTTTCTGGGGTGAAAGAAGGGTGAATGGGCTTTAAACCCAGTGACTTGGGCTTACTGGGGTGCCCTTTAAATTACTTACTGAGTTAATTGGGCCCGGTTACTGTATGAATTGATACTTTTTGGGTGACTTTATGACTTACTGAGTGACTTGAAAAGACTTTCTTTAAAAGGGCTTAACTGACTTATTAGTTATTTTACTTACGGCAGCCAGCAGTTTAAAAGGCCCGGTTGGGTCAGGCTCTGATCCACCGGAGGCCCGGGGCCACCCGACCGGGCCGCCCCGGGGGTTGACCCCCCCGGGGAACCCCTCTCCGGTCTTCTGATTTGACGGGGTTATTGAGTTTACTTTGATGACTGACTTGAAATTTATTACTGAGGACTTGACTGGGTTAATGGTGACTTGATGACTTTTGAGTGATTGACTGACTTTTTCTGAATGGGCTTAAAGTTAGACACTCGAGGGACAACCCCCTAACTTAGTTTCCCCGAAAAATTTTACCATCCCCCTTTAGGCCCAAGGGGGAGGGCCACAAAAATTAAATTTTTCACTCTCTTCACACACATCCACAAACACCAGCACCCCCCAAATTTTAAGGGAAGGGAAAAGTATTATTTTTTGTTAATTTGTAGTGTTAAGCAGCCCCAAAAAACCCAAAATAATACTTTCCAAAAATGAACTAAAACTTATTTTTCACTTTTATTTTTTTTTAACATGTGGAGGCCCAAAAAAAAAAATTTTTTTGGTTTTTTGGGGGCTCCCGGGAACATAACCCTTTTTTTTCCCAAAAGTTCTTCAGTTCTCTGACACGTTTAACCTAATATGGCTTTTTCGGGAACGTAACTACCGTGCAAAAAAATGATTACGTATACACTTGAAATTTTGGGGGGTTGGCCCCAAAATCTGCACCAAAAATCACTCACTATGAACGCAAAAGACTGGAGGAATGCAACTTCCCCTGGGGGGTGCCAAAAAAGTGTTCACGGCTGCCGACGTTAACTGCTTCCCGCAACTAAAGGGATTCCCAATAGACCCCGGGCTGTTTTAAAGAAGGCACGGGACAGGCACCTAAAGTCAGTCCCGGGGACCAACAGGGCTATGGTTGTACGCAGCTTGCATGTGGCCAGCGAACACCCGGGTTGATCGACCCATCCCCATGGGGCCTGGCCTCCCCGGGGCCAGGGGGGGCATTGACCCCCAAAAAGGGCTGCAGGAAAACTCCGGGGTAAACACGATACATTCATGCGGGTTTATAAAAGTTAATATAATTGCTGTTTTCACAACCATTTAGATTTTGTTTTTACTTCTAGACATTTAGAAAGTTTCATAGTGACAGTCTGGTTCATTTTTTAAACGTTCAAATCCCGAGTACAGTTTTAATCTCAAAAATCCAATCCTGACACTAGAAATACCTAGCTTTTCCTCATTTTAAGACCCTTTGTAGATTAGGGACACAAAAAATAATTCTGAGAGCTTCTTTTTTGCTTTAAGCCCAAAGAGTTGGAGAAACTTTCTCTCAATATCAAATGGAAGCAGCAAATTAAGGACCTAACAAGGGTGCTATATCATTCTCACATAACCCCGTCTTGAGGTTTACCCAACAGTTTTTCAGAGCATTTAGCCTTCTTTGCATTTTTTATTTGTTGTGAACAGTGATTTACTAAAGGAAACATCTAAAAAAAGGTATCTTCAAGTTTAACGTAAAAATTTTTTTACCCTGAAAATGGAGGGGGTGGGGATGTCGTTTGTTTGTTAATATTTGTTTTAAAGGAGATTTTATGAATAAATAAATTACAAATTGCTTAACTTCATTAAAAAGGGTACTCATTTTCTTATGCCCTTTTGTATGGATCATGATGTCTTTAAATATTTTTATTATAAAAAAGAAGCGCTAAGCAAAAAGGGGCCTATACAGACGCAGGTGGGGAAGGAAGCAAGGGTATTGGTGGCAAAAAGTGGGGGGATGATAAGGGTTACAGAAAACAGAGAGGCGGGGGGTAGTGCAGAGGAAGCAAGAGATTGGGATAGAAAGGATCGAAGGTATCATCAGAGTTTGGGGAGTAAGTCTTTTTTTAAAAAACCCAATAAGAGTCGGATGAAAGGTGGGTCCATCAGGAAAAGGGGAAGGTAAAATAGTAGAGGGGAGACGACGTTCAAGGAAAATTTCGCGTGCTCACTGATAAATTGGGCAGTCTAAAAGAATATGGCTGACCGATAAGGGAACCTGACAATTCTCAAGAAGGAGCAGGTGCCTTTTCATGAATGTCCAGGGTAGGCGAGTATGGCCAATGTGAAGGCGGGAAGAGTAGCTCCCAACCTAACACTGGGGCAAAAACGTCTAGTAACCTATACTCGGTTTAATAGAACAAAGTTTGTTATTGAGCACAGAGACCAACGTTGCTGCCAACGGGGGGTGAAGGGGGTAGGAATTAAAAAAAAGCAAAATAGTCTGGAAAAAAGGGAAAACTTCAAATGAAATTTGGGAGGCGGTACTGCTGACTGCGCACAGTGTCTACCTGTTTATTGCCCTATACGTCAACAGACCAGGGGCCCACAAAAAAAACAATATCTTATGCCTTTCAGAGAGATACGGGGTAGCCCCAAATAGGAACGGAGAATAGGGGTGAGGTGTATCAAATTTCCATATAGCCTGTAAGACAATGGAGTCCGGACAATCCAAAAAGAGCAGCATAGATGCGTATGAATAATGCTGCAAGAAGGTATAAATTCAGAGTAAAAATGAGCGGAAATGCCCTCGCAAAAAGGGTGTCCAGAAACACGCTGCGAATCCAATGCCATCAGAAGATTTGAGCCTCTGTGTCACGGGGGATGGGAGAGAATGAGAATGGAAGTGGTCAAGAAAAAAGAGAGGAGGCCACCAAAGGCGTTGGGCTTGACAAAGGATGAGAAAGAACAGCCCAAACAGCAGGAACTTCCCCGGGGTGAGAAAAGTAGAGCTACAGAACATTTTAAAGGGGGTTTAACTGAAGGGGAAGACAAGAGCGATTGTAGGGAAGAGAGGAGACGAGCAAACAGGGCGTGAACAAATAAAGAATGTTTCTTATATCAGTGACCTTCTATAAATGGGAAAGGGTTGCGCAGATCTTGAAAATGCACATAGTAGCAAAGGCAATAAGGGTCATGGGGTTTCAGACAAGGGTGGGAAAATTTTTCTCTGCTAGAGGTCTCAAAGAGGAAGGAAAAAACACAAAGCATAAAGTAATCCTTGGTGAGGATGGGGGGTTTAAGCTAGAGGTTTGCGGGGATGCCCCTGAATAGATCTGGTCACCATAATCAGGGCTGGATTAAGAAGTCCCCCGGGCCCAGGCATTTAGATTGGAGGGGCCCCCTTTTAGTTACAGGTAAACGAAGCGACCCCCTTTAGCTTGGGGGGGGGGGGGGTCGGTGTGAGCCCGTTTAAGTCTAAATTTAAAACGTGAAGGCTTACTCGCCCTTAACAAATTCTCAGTATTACTCAGGGTGGCTTCTCCCCAGGAAAATTAAAGTATAGAAAAAGAATAAAAACGACAAACATAAACCTTTTTTATTTAGAAAAAATAAAAAATAAAACACTTTAAAATTTAAATATTTAAACCACATTAAAGAAAATGAAAAAAATAAAGAAACTGAATTAAAAAGCAAAAATAAAGTATATAAAAGTGGGTGTCGGTGTTGTGACATGTGTGTTGTTGAAATCGTGCCGTTGTGATGGGGGGGGGGCAAGGGTTTTAGACAACTCAAGCTCATTCTTACAATTTTCTAGCTTTCAATAAACCTTCCCGATGACAGGAAAACAGGTTTTCTCCCCTGTAATGAGGGGTTTTTTATCCGCTACTTTTATACACAAACGGTAAGTGGGTCAAAAACCCGGGGGTACTCAGAACTTAGTCCCGTCTCCCCTTTAATTCTTCTCATTGATTGGCAGGTGACCCTCCTGCATCCAATGGAAAGTAGACAGGTACCCACTACTTATGAAATCACTCTCCATGAAAGCAAAAATACCTAAAAAATGGGTGATTATTACAACAGTCAAATTAAACAAGACTGAAAGGGCTAAGTTTATTATTTTACAAAAGTAAACTTTCAACCAAAAAATCCACTAAAATACAAGGAGCATGTTTTACAGTGTGCTGGGGGCTGTGAGTCTATGATTACTGTTTGGGCTGGAGCCTCAACTCACCTTTGGGGGGGGGTGGAAGGGGGGGAAGGGATACGGGAGCTAGACTGACCCACCTTAACAAGCACCGGCAATCAAACATCAATTTTGGGTGGGGGGAAAAAAGGGGGGGGAAAGCGGAGGACTGGATTTACTCACCTTTAACAAGTAGCCAGCAATGAAAATTTTGTTACTATATCGCTACTCCTCCCTATTAAATTTTTTCCCCCAACACTCCCCCATACAAAGATTATTCAAGGGTAAAAAAATAGGCGAGGATTTTTATTATAATAAAGGGGGAAGCGCTAAACCCGGGGGATTATACACCCTGGGGGGGGATTGGAAGGCATTCGGCTTAATTGGGGGAACTGGAGCACAGACCCAAATTTCCCCTGAATAAAGAGCCCCTCACCAACATAAAGGGAAACCTTCCTTGACGGAATAGGCGGGGGAAAAAGTTCTAACATGGGGAAAAGTCCGTAAGCAACAAATCTTCTACGACGTCACACTTAACTATCAGAGAAATAATTGGATAAACCCATTGATATACCAAAAAGGAACTTAAAACCCTTTTAGTACCAAGTCCACCTAAAGAGGCGACTTTTGGGTTCCCCTTTAAAAGTTTCTGGGTAAAAAAAAGGGTTTTGGTCCGTTTCTAAAAGAATTCTTTCACAGAAAAAAAAATTTTAAATTTTGGAGAACCCACACAACCCCTAAACATTCTTTTCATTGTGGAAAATCTCGTTTCTGGGGGAAATTTTCCCAGCTTAGGAAGCTACAGAAGTTTACCTGGAGAGAGTTCCGGGGTCAACGCCCCGCAGCCCAGTCTGTGACAGGCCCCTAGGGGATCAACCCTGATAACCAGGCTATTGCTAGGGGCTGCACCAAACCCAAACGTAGAGCCAAGCCCAGCTGGTCAGGAACCGACTTTAATGCTTGTCCAGTGCCCCTGAAGACTCCCCAGGGGTTGTTGGTAATCCCCCTTTTGTAGCTGGGAGGCAGTTGAACAGTCTCGGGCCCTTTGACATTTATTGTTGGTCTCTTAACGTGCTAGTGACACCCCGCTTTTCTTTGGGGGATGGTGACGTCTCCCAAAGTCTTTTGCTTTCGAGTGAGTGTTTTTCGTGTGCAAGTTCGGTACTAGTCCCTCGGTTTTTCCAGGTGTAATAATCATGTATCTCTACCGCCTGCATTCCAGGGAATACAGCTTTAGGAACCTCAGGCGTCCAGAATTTGAGGTTTTTTATCTCCGTTATGCGCGCCGTGAGGTTTCTGTACATTTTCTAGGTCAGCATTTAAAACCCCGTCTTAAAAGGGTTTTTGTGTGCAGCAATTTTTCCAGCCAGATAGAACAAGTGACCAAAGAGTGTCATCTGGGTTTGGGGGCCCCCTAGTTTCAAAGGCCCCCTTTATCCACCCCCTTCTTTTTTCTAGCAGATGCGATTGATCCCCAAATTTAGGTCCTTGAAGGGAGATCCCCCGACATGACACTCCCAGGTCTTTGACGGGTGTTTCGCTCTATTTTGTTCCCAGAATTTGTTTTGTATTTGATAAGAAATTTTTTTTCCTCGTGTTTACCCAACTGGTAATTGAAATTTCCACGTTGAACTTTTTTTTTTTCTGCAGCCCACTAAAGATTTGGGTTTATGTCCCATGGGGCCTTGGTTCCCGCAATGGAAGACATGTCATCAGTTCGGGTGTCACTGCAAAAAGGGAAAACATGGTGCTGTGCTGACATCCTTTTCTATGTCGGGGTATGAGGATGAGGAACAAAATGGGAGCGGTACTGGCCCCTTTTGGAAAAGGCTTTTTACCCTAGTGCCTCGGACTTTACTCTGTTGACGACTACCTCTGTGTTCTTTAGTGAGAAATTATAGATCCATCGACCGACTTTCCTTTTTCCTTTTGCACGCATTTTGTGCACTATTACGCCATGGTCACACTTGTCGAAGGTTTTGCAAAGTTGTATATTACAATGCATTTTTTTTGTCTTCTAGTGATTTAGGACCTTTTGAGTGATCCAATAGTTGAGACAGAAGGGGCGACCTGTTCTAAACCCATGTTGCCCTGGGTTGTGTAACTGAGGGGGTTTAGATGGGTGGTGATCTTGCTTCCTAGGACACTTTCAAAGATTTTTATGATATTGGGAAAATTTTTGCTATTGGTCTGTACTTCTTTGCTGTTGCTTTACTGCCTCCTTTGTGGAGTGGGGCTATGTCTGTTGTTTTTAGTAACTGTGGGACGACCCCCGTGTCCATGCTCCCTCTCCATAGGATGGAAAAGGCTCGTGATAGGGGCTTCTTGCAGTTCTTGATGAACACAGAGTTCCATGAGTCTGGCCCTGGGGAAGAGTGCATGGGCAAGTCATTTATCGCCTGTTCGAAATCATTTGGCGTCAGGATGACATCAGATAGGCTTGCGTTAATCAAATTTTGTGGCTCTCTCATAAAAAATTCATTTTGATCTTCGACTCTCAGTCTGGTTAGCGGCTTGCAAAAAACTGAGTCATATTGGGACTTGAGTAGCTCACTCATTTCCTTGCTGTCATCTGTGTAGGACCCATCTTGTTTAAGTTGGGGCCCAATACTGGACGTTGTTCTCGACTTTGATTTAGCATAGGAGAAGAAATACTTTGGGTTTCTTTCGGTTTCATTTATGGCTTTTAGTTCTTCCCGCGATTCCTGACTCCTATAAGATTCCTTTAGCTTAAGTTCAATGCTTGCAATTTCTCTGGCCAGTGTCTCCCTACGCATTTCAGATATATTGACCTCTTTTAGCCGCTCTGTTATTCTTTTCCTTCGCCTGTAAAGGGAGTGCCTGTCTCTTTCTATTTTACATCTACTCCTTTTTCTTAGAGGATTAAGCCTTGTGCATACATCGAGTGCCACCAAGTTAATCTGTTCTAGGCATAAGTTGGGGTCTGTGTTGCTTAGTATATCTTCCCAGCTTATATCGGTTAGGACTTGGTTTACTTGGTCCCACTATATGTTTTTGTAATTGAAGTTGAATTTGGTGAATGCTCCCTCGTGACTAGTCTCATTATGTCGGTCTGGGGCTCCACGCATACATGTCTGAACCTCAGTTTTTTTGTGATCTGAGTATATTGTTTTTGATATGGTGACATTTCTTATCAGATCATCATTGTTAGTGAAGATGAGGTCTAGTGTATTCTCCAGTCTAGTAGGCTCTATTATTTGCTGGTTTAAATTGAATTTTGTACAGAGATTTAAAAGCTCGTGTGAGTGTGAGTTTTCATCAGAGCTGCCTCCTGGTGTTATTACTGCAACAATATTATTTGCTATATTCCTCCATTTTAGGTGCCTTAAGTTGAAACCCCCCGGGAGCAAGATGTTGGGGGGCAGGAGCTGGAAGATTTTCCAGACAGTGGTAAATTTTTTAACAGCTTTTCCTGGAATTGGGGGATTTTGCACCCGGGGAGGCTTGTAGACTCCCACAATGACTGGGTTTTTTGGGTTCTCGACCTTTACTGCAAAAACTTCCACTACATCTTTGGGCTTTAAGCAGTTCGGCAAACAAGGACTCTGCAATGTACAGCCAAAACCCCCCCCCCTTTGCCTGTTCATTCTGTCACATCGTATAGGTTGAAACATGGATCCATATTTCGTTGTCCAAGTGCCCTTATGTGGGTTCAGTGAAGCCGGAACATTGCCTTTGCCTCTGCAAAGTCCACGGATGAAAGGTTTTTTGTTGTTTGTTGGGGTTTCAGACCCTGTATATTTGCAAAGAAGAAGCATCGGACTGGGGGGTTTTGTTGGTACGGGGGGGGGTTTTTTTTCCGGCTTATGTCGTACTTTTGGTTTGGAGGGGGGCCATCGACTGTTTCCACTCCGGGGAATGACTGGTTTTGGGTGTACTTTTTCTGCCTTTTCCCTCCAGTTTTTTTTTTTTCCGGGCACAAAAAAAACCTCTCCTTTTTGATGGCTGGGGCTCCCCGGGGTTTTCCCATGGCCGGGATTTTTTTTTTTTGTACCCTTTTTGCCCCCTTAGATGGTGTGCCTTGCAATTTAAGTTAAGCACAGCCCTTTCCCCTTACTGAAGGGGTAACAGTTCGGGGTAAAAAAAGTTTACGGGAAGGGGAGTTTGATTTTCCTGTTGTCTATGGGATGGCTTTTTTCTGGGTGGTCAAGTTCACGCCCCGCCTTTTCCAGGTTTCCCATGTCTCGATACCAAGTGCATATATGTGCCGGGGCTTTTTTTCCTTTTTGCCTTGGGTTTCTGGACTGTATTTCCTGTTGGCATGTTTCCCTGTCTTACCCTATCCTCTTGCACCAACAATGGATTTCCCACAGTTTTTTTTTTGGAATATACCCTCACTATTGCTAGTGGATCCTCTTTTTGCTTTTTTCCTGCGGTATTTCTGGTTTGAAATATTGGTTTTATTTTATCTTTGACTACACTTTTTTTCCTACTAGGGCTCCTGTCCCCTATGAGGTCATTATAATATTCCTTCCTCGTATAATTCCCGACTCCCCTGGACAAAATCTCCCTTCACCATTACTGTCTCCCGGGGACACACCTCCAGCTTCACCATTACGTCCCCGGACAGCATCCCCAGCTTCACCTTACGCCCCCAGGACACACCTCCAGTTTCACCATTGTGTTCCCAGGACGCATACAGGAAGAGAGTACCACAGGTATTGTAGTAACACCTCACCTAAGCCGGTATTGGAGGCACAGTTTTAGAAAAAGTTTTATTAATACCGGGAATCTTAAGTATAGAGCTTTCGAAAAGATATTTTTAATCTCTTAACTTTTCCGGAGGACGTCGGAAAGTTCAAGAGGTTCCTTCACAGATTTTTAAGGAAGTCGGTAAAAGCTGTAAGATCAGCAAATTCGGATAAAACCCTCATAAAAATTTTCAGAAAAAAAAAGTACGGGTGAGCTTCTTGGTTTTGGGAATTTAAATTTTAATAAAACTTGATCTTTTGGGAGAGGGTGCAAAAGTTATTAAAAGTATAAGTCCAAAATATCTAATTTGTTTACCCAAGGGAAAATTTCTTCGGCTTGGCATGAGGCCCTGTGAAAACTAACCTACGAAAACTGATGCTAAGTTGGATATGCCGCCCCCCCCCGTGGATGTCATTTCGTAATGTTTTCAAAAAAAACTGAAAAATTTTGGGATATTTCCCCAAAACCTTTTTCTCATCTCACATAGGGGACACAGGGAGTTACCAAACCCAAGGGCTAGTTCTTATTGCATCAGTCCTTTGTGTGTAGGGGAAAAGCGGGGTACTGCTTAGAAAAAGGATCTAACATTACTTGATGATATGCCCGCAAAACAATCTCTGAAAAGAAGGAAATCATAAAATTTGTGTAGATCGCTTCTATTAAGGCACAGGCTCAACATCCCCCGAGTTTAGCATTTAAAGGGGTCTAAAGTCAAAAGCAACTATATGAAATTTTCCTCCTTCTTACCATACTACGGGGAGAATTCAATCTGGGTTTAATGATCTTTAGTTTAATAATTTGTCTACCTCTCGGTCAAATGCATCCCTAAGGTGAACTGGAACTGGGTATAATTTTCGTTTGATAGGATTGTCCGTCACTAAGTCATTCTTATGAACTACCTTGGAGGTAACACCTGGAATATCAGTAAAGACGTCTGAAAAGTTACTCACACATTGAAGTAGTTCATGTCTCTTATGGTCATCCAAAGATTCATTAATATTAATGGTGGTTGCGCCCGAGTGGTCAAGAGTCACCAAATCATGTAGTTCTTCATCATAGTCTAAGTTAGAGGTGTCAATTACACACATCTTACATTCTTCAGTTGTCTTATCAAGTTCGTGTGGAAAAACTAAGTCAAAGTTATTAAGGCAGTTGTCCGAATTTCTTCGGTAATATTTCTTAAGGATGTTGATATGATAAAGCTTAGGTTTCCCCTTGACTTCTATGAGGTAGTCAACTTTCCCACAGATTTTTAATACTTTATATGGGCCTTTCCATGCTACTAATAATTTATTTGACTTGATAGGCAAAAGTACCAGAACTTCATGCCATACTTTAAAACTTCTCCTCTGACTTTTGGAATCAAAATAGGTTTTGTACTGGTCTATTGACAAGCTTAGGTTTTTCGAAACTATGTCAGAGGTCTCCTCAAGTTTGCATCTAAGGTCAAGGAGAAACTGGTAAGAAGACTGAACCTCAGCACTCACCTCCTCATTAGTCCGTAAGTCATGAAGGATGGACAATGGGCTTCTGGCCTGTCTACCATAGAGAAGTTCAAAAGGTGAAAACCCCAGAGTCACTGGGAACTTCCCTCATGGCAAACAAAGCACAGGGTAGGTAACGATGCCACTCCTTAGGTTTAAGGGAGCAAACTTTCCTTAAAATGGACTTGAGAATCGAATGCTGGCGTTCAATCCTCCCATTACAGTTGGGATGATAGGGTGTGGTGAAGAGAGGCTTCACTCCCAGAAGTTGGTATAGATATTGCATTAAGTCAGATGTGAATTGTGTCCCACGGTCAGACAAAATTTCTCTAGGGATGCCCACTCTGGAGAAGATGGACAAAAGGGCTTAAGCCACCTCTGTAGTAGTTATGGTCTTTAAGGGAACGGCTTCAGGGAAACTCGAAGCATAATCAACTAATGTTAATATATATCTATGTCCCCCAGATGAAAGTGGAGATAAAGGACCAACGATGTCAATAGCTACTCTTTCAAACGGTACCGTAAAGATAGGCATTTTGACCATAGGTACTCGCCTGTACCTCGGGAGGATGACAGTTGGCAAACTTTACACGATCTACAATAGGTAGTGACATCTGAGGACATTTTTGGCCAAAAATAGGTTTCCCTAATTTTATTTAAGGTTTTACGATGTGAGAAAAAGTACGGCCACTGGCAGGTCATGAGCCATTTTTTAAAGAACAGTCTCTCTGCATTGACTTGGAACAACTAAGAGGGAATAGTCTATCTCATCTGAATTTAATTTGAATACTGACTTGTACAAGATAACCTTTTATATATTCAAATTTATATGAAAAGTTTTCTTTTGGGTAACTTGATTTGTTTAGCGGCATTATGGCAATTCTGAAGAGAATGGAAATTTACATTGTAAATTGACAAAAGATCCTTCGATATATCTAAAGGCTTAAAGTCAGGGAAAATCAAAGGATGGACAGTGGGAGAAGCCTGGGCTTTGGTCTGATCCTAGTCAAGACTTTTTAGGGTATCGGAGGTGATACTTTACTTTCAAATAACTAGTGAACCAGTGATCCTACTACCTCGCTTTCGAGAGTAGCATCAATGTTTTTCAATCCCACATGAATCTCACGAGACATTGTCTCACCTGAACTTTCGAGGGGCTTCTCTGACTCTACAGGAACAGGATCTGAAACACTTATGTCAATCTTTTCTGAGGAAAGGTCAATCTCAGAAGGAAGAATGGCACCTTTTACATTACCTATTAGCACGGAGCAAGAAGTGATGGGAGCTAGTACGGCTTCAGACCAACCTGTGAACCATTTAGACCTAATGTAACAACGGATGGTAGGAAAAGTGTCCGTATGGCCCAAGTAGTCTGAAAGTATAGCAGAGGAATGAGTTTCTTTAAGGTTAGGGGACAGCTTATCAGAAATGACTATACATGTGCATCCAGTGTCTCGTAAAATGGTAGATACATTAAGTCCCCTTAACTGTTCCTGAAAAGAAGGGGGCTTGGGCATTACAGTCTTTCAAACATCTTCCAACTTTTTGGGACCTTCTTATAAGGACAATCTGGACGTTTATGTCCCTTAACACCACACAAATGACAAACAGGAATAAAAGGATCATTTTTTTTCCACTAAGGTTTGATTTTCTTAAGTCTGATGAACCCTTCCCTTAGGGTTCGATCCCTTTAGGTCTTTATAGGAATTGTGAGCCTCAGCATACAGGTCAGCAGCCTCAGCAACTTCCTCAGCTTTAATCAGGTTACGTTCTCTAATGAATGTTCGTATCTGGTGAGGAAGAACTGTCAGGAACTGGTCAGCAACCATGAAAGTCTCTAAGAGATTCATAACTGTGATCAATTCCTGAACTCTCTATCCAAAAGTCGAACAAACGAAAAAAGTGTTACCTGTAACTGCTGAAAGTTCTGGCCAGGCTGTAAGATGGCATACCTTAGTGGCATACCTAGTGGTTTTTTTTATATGCTTTAAGGATTGCCTTCTTCAGTAGGTTATAATTACATATAATATCCTGCGACAAAGTTGCACTAGATATTCAGAAGAGTACCAGAAAATAACATTCATAACCTGTAACCTAGCATGTGTTGAGCAGCCATTCACAGAGTACGGTTGATTTCAAAACCTAATAATGAAGTTTGTCTTCCCCCTCGTGAAGGAGGTAAAATTAGAGTGTTGAAATGTGCACTATGCTGCATGATGTTCAAGTACTCCTTCGCTAATTGTTTGTTGTGTCAAAGTTAACTTTTTATTCACTAATTAAAGTTGAGATTTTCGAGCTCACGATCCCTTTCTCTATTAACTCAAGTTCTCTACTTTTCCTCACATTCTCTTATTTTTTTTCCTCAACTTCCCTATCCTTTGCTTCTTCCCAAGTTCTCCTTACTTTTACCCTGTTTCCTCAACGTATTTTAGCTTGTTCCTCACGTATTTTAGGCTTGTTCCTCACGTTCTCTAGCTCTTTTCTCACGATCAAGTCAATCATCTCTTTGTCTTCTCTTTCTCTTCTGTCTTTCTCGATTTCATCTCTCACTTCTCATCTCTCATCCTTTTTCTCCTGTCTTTCAGTTCTCTATTCCTTTTTCTCTTCTTCTTTCCGATTCTCTCATTCCGTTTCTTCATCTCATTTCCTTTCTGTCTTTCTTCTCTCTCAAATCTCTCTCTTTCAAGGCTTTCCTGGGTTCTTAGCACCACATGAAAGATCTAAATGTTTTTCCCTGTTATTCCTAACTTACGTCCAGCATTCATCCAAAAACTGGTAGTCGCCACATGCTCAAGAATAACATAAAACTAATAAGGGAATAAAACTATTAAAAAATGGAGGTCAATTCCTGCTCCCTCAAACTGTAATAAACCAAGGGATCGATCCCGCTTCAATTATAAAACAATCTGTAATAATTACAACTTAAGTTCTAGCTGCTCCGAGCTAAACATAAGTGAATGGGGTCACTTGAGACCATCCAATCTTCTCAGCAACAAAGCAAAGAGTGTCCATGACATTCCCATGATATAATAAAGAGCTCAATGAAACCAAATTGTCACTAGAAAATCCTCGGTCCCTAGAGTCCTACTTCTCCTAAGTGTGTCAAGCTCACACAAAAATAGATGGGAGAATTAATTAGTATTTCTGCCTTGACTAACTTACAATAAATTGAGACATAACAATCACCAAATCGTTTAAATACCTGTACAGTAGTCGCTACCATAGAGAAATGATTACTAATGCTGGTGAACCGTCAGTAGTATGCTCATTGAAGTTCCAATGGTAAGATTCGAGATGGCTAGTAGAATCTTATTCAGTAGAGAGTTGATTCCTGCAAGTCGCCACTTGTGAAGGCATACTCAGCCTGAAACAACTTCAGGCAGTAAAATACCCAGCTGTCTCCTGCCTCATAAATTAATGTATAGAAAAAGAATAAAAACTACAAACATAAACACTTTACTATTAGAAAAATATAAAATATAAAACACTTAAATATGAAATATTAATCCTACATTAAAGAAAATGAAAAATGAAAAATATAAATGATAACTGAATTCAATGCTAATATAAATGTATATAAAACGTGGGTGTCTGGTGTTGGTGACACTGCGTGTTGTTGAAATCGTAGCAGTTGCTGATGATGGGGGGGGGTCGCAGGTGTTGATGACAACCCACCGGCTCATTCTTCACAGATTTTCTAGCTTTCAATAATCCTTCCAGATGACAGGAAAGCAGGTTTTCTCCCCTGTAATGATGAGGGGTTATATCCTGCTACTTGTATACACAAACAGGTTAGTGGATCAAAATTCGGGACATCTCAGAACGTTAGTCCGTCTCCTTCAATTCTACTCATTGATTGGCAGGTGACCCCCTCTGTCACCCAAGCTGGAAAGGAAAATTTTAATCTTAAATCATCTAATGATGTATTATAAAAGTAATTAACAAAACTAAAGACAAATAAGGAAAATTTTAATTTCAAATTAAACCAAATAAATAACAGAAGGGGATTTACAAAGTTGGGGCGGGGAGCTGGACTATGTTTACTGGGCCCCCACGTCACCTTTGGGGGGAGGGGGGAGGGGAAGGGGAAGGGAGAGAGAAAAAAGCGGGACAAACTACCCCCTTCGGTGGAAAAAATTTTTTCGGGGGGGAAAAACCCTTAAAAGGGGGGAAGCAACCCTTTTCCAGGGGAAAAAAGGGGGAATAGGGCTATTTACCTACTTAACATTTCCCAATAAACATTTCTAATTGGAAAAATTTAATGAATTTTCATCAAAAACCAAAATTATTTAAAAATTAAAATACTAAACACCTTTAAAGAATAAACTACTTGTTAATATATTTTAAAGGGGAAAACACGGAATTATTAAAATTAGCTTTAAATAGGACATTATTCCTTTTATTCACTAACCATAGTAATATTCTTTAACACAATCCATTTTTTAATCAAAAAAGCATGATATCAACCATTTAACTAAAAAAAAATTGGGTTTATTTCACAGGCACTTTTTAATTCTAAAATATTTTTTTTTCAAAATGGCAAAAAAAAATTCCAATTCTTTTTGTTAAAGCTATTTTACCAAGGAAATTAACTTTTTCCAGTTAAGGAGCTGATTTTATAAACAAAAAATAAGTCCTTAAGGTTGTTAGTACTGATTTTTAAAAGGGGAACTAGGGTAAAATTTTAATTTTTGGAGTTAAACCTGATTTTTAAAGAAAAATGAACTTTTCTTTAAAATTTGTCCAACATTCAAAGAAAAATGAACATTTTTTCAACAAATTGCCCTAAAATTTTGAAAGATAAATTTATGCATTTAATTCGGGTTGGATTTTTTTTTTAAAAAACCCAAACTTGCCCAGAAGACGAGATTTCTTTCTTTTCACTTTTTGAACAAAATTTTAAATGCGAATTAAAATTGCTTCCTTTCCTTGCCTGGTAAAACCAAATTTATTGTTTCCTTTCAAAGCTTTTCCCTTTTCCCTTAAACCCAAGATCTCTTAAAGAGTTTATTTCCTTAAAATTTTAAAAGGGTTACAGAAGAGTTTCTTTTTCCCAATTTAAGCTTTGGGTTAGCACAAGTAGATTCAAAAAACAAGTGCCTTCTTCCAATTTTGATGCTAAGCTGGCTGCTTCTTCTTGTAGTTGCTGTCTGGTCTTCATCCTCTGCTATTTGGATCAAAGCAGAACGTATTTACAGCTTCTTCAAACATGTTCATTGGGTGCCACCTTGTGTAAAGTGTTTTATAAGGTTTGATTGAAAAACTCCAAGGGTTTGAAGGAGAAAAAATAAAAGTGCTGAAAAGTAAAAATTAAATTGAGCAAAAAAAACTCACACACAAACCCGAAACAAGATTAAGGGGGGAATTTGCAAGGGGGAATTTGCAGTTGGGATTGCTATTTTTTCCCCATTTATTTCGCAGCTTCTGGACTTTGGCAATCCATAATAGAGAGTATTTAAAGCAAGAAGTATCCATTACATTGTTTCCCATGGCCGAAAGAAAAATTTTAATAAATTAAGGCTTTCGCACTATCGAGCAAACCAAGAGCAACTGGAATTATCTGTATGTGAAATATCTGGTGTTGAATCTACATTATTGCAAAGTATTTTGCGTTTTCCCCAGCTGCTATGATGTTATTGAGGACCTTCTTAGTCACTTTGTTCAATAAATTCATTGCATAAGTAGATGACATGTAAGATACAGTGCCTCTTCCCGCATTCCCAAAGGGGTGACACATGATTTGCTAAGAATGGATCGAATTTTTGCTAACAGTTCTATGATCCCCAGGAAATTGCCATTGTTTTCCGAACCAAAAACCTATTTTCTCCACGGAAAGCAATTCCTCTTAGAGCTAAAAATTTTACAAAAAGCAACAACTCTTTCTAGACCTTTTCTCCATAAGTGCCTCTTTTTCAGTTGATTTTCCCAAAAGAGAATCCAATAAGCCTTTTTTCTGTGCATGAAATACACTGGCAAATGCAGCTCCTGTGAGTGGTGCTGTTTTCATGTTTCTCGAAACGCTTGGAATTTTCCAGTAATTGAACCCTGTGTGAAGGTATTTTCTTTGGTAGAAAATAGCTTGCATGCTGAACAGTACACTTTTCCTGAGCTTTCAGAGTATACCATCCATGATTTTTTTCACAGTTTCTGAATTTTCAAGTTCCCATAAAACATAGATGACTTTAAACAACGACGACTTCCATCATCATAATCCTTGCTGATTTCCTAAAGTCAATGTTCAAAGTTTGACTGAAGTTTTCTGCAATGAAAGCATTACGTAGAGAATCTGGGATTAATTTTGGCCATGAGGCAGGATCTTTTTAAAACAAATCCTGTGGTGAAATGTCCATTGAGACATTGAGAGGAGACACAAAAGAAGTAGATTCTGGATGAGAAATAATGGAGGGAGGGCTCCTGTATGATCTGAGTATCTGCAGATTCAACATGTACTGGAACATCAGAAACTGTTTTTGGAGCATGTCTGTGATCTTTCTCAGCTTCTACATCTTTCTTTTTCTGTTCTTCTTCTTGAATTTTCTTCTTTCTTTTCTGTGACCCACTCGCATAAGAACGTCCAACATCACGTTCACGAGATGCCATAATGAGGATGATCACTGTCTGTAATCATGCCCAAAAACAAATTTTTCATTATCAATTATTATTAATTTTTTTAATATTATTAAATTTTTTTTCTGTCAATTGGGGGGATATGGCCCTTGTAGCCCCTTTCCTCTGGCTGTGCATCTAAAAAAATTCAAAACGTTACCAGAAAGGAGTCATATACAGAACTTTACCATAGATTAGGTTAGTGATTTTGGGGAGAAAATTTTACTAAATTTATCCTCCTTGATCTCCAATTTTACTTAAACAGAAAACATACCGAGTCCAAGAACAATGCACAATGGTATTTATATTACCATTTTCATAATAAAAATAATCATTATGTTTTGCATGATATATGGCCTACCGCCATAGATAAGGACATGAGAATTAAAAATTTCAGGGACAAAATTTTTAGTTTCACCCAACCAACGATTTTTTTGATGTGGTTATGTGTTTCTAGGGAAATATGTAGAAAATTAATTGATGTTCTACATCACTTTTGTCGCAACTTGAAAAATAAGCATTGTGATGGAAGTGATGTAGAACATCAATCAATTGAGATCTGTTATTGAAATGATAAAGACTTAAAGGGCAGGACAAAGTGATTTTAAAAAACCCACAAACAGATGTCAGGTTGCGTTTTTTAGGTTTTTCTTTATAGTATTTTTACCAAAAATGCGTCTTTACTGGTCCATGCATCTTTACTGGTCAAGTAACCCTCTCAGGTACCTCCCTTAACATTTAGAGGAGAAAACAAACATTTATCCATACTCATCAATGTCATCAACAACACTTCAGCTAATCTGTCACAGTATAAGTCCAGATAACGTGTAATTACTACAGAAAATTGAAGAGGAATCTCCCATTAGCAGGAAAGCACAACTGCTCTGATGTAAACAAAGGTGTGTTGAATGTTGCCATCTATGGTTAGGTTTATTTATTTTTATTTATTTTATTTCATTATTTTTGTTTTGATTAATTTTTAAAAATCAATTTTACTCTCCAAACACTTGAACTTTTTAGGTAGGAACCCCTTTGCACTTGCACCATGTGCGCAGTCTTGGATGAGCCCCTGAACCCCTTGGACCGCGGGGCCCCCAAATGCGCGGGGCCCTAGGCAAATGCCTAGTTTGCCTATGCGGTAATCCGGCCCTGACCATTATCAAGTTTCGATAAAATGAGGGTGGAATGTAGGCGAAGGAGAGTTCGACGATCAGCTCCCCATGAAAGATGAGAAAGGGGTCTTAAGAAGGTTCAGCCGGCTGTGATAAGTTGCCTTTAGAGAGGCAATGTGAGGTTTCCAGGGTAACCTACAGTCAAAGAGAAGGCCTAGAAACCTGACTGTATCACGTTCAGAGATATGGGAGCCATAGAGGTACAAAGGATGATCGGAGATAACAGAACGTCTAGTAAAAGTAATTTGGTGAGTTTTGTTACTGAAAAATTTAAACCCATGCGTGGTGGCCCAATTGGAAACATGGTTGACTGCATTTGGAGAGAAACTGTAATGAGGTGACAGACAGCACCTGCAAAAGCAATAGCAAAGTTATCTACATAGAGTGATGACCAAATATTGGATGGAAGAACGGAGGCCAAATCATTTATAGCAAGGAGAAAAAGTGTTGTGCTCAGAATACATCCCTCAGGGACACCTTCAGCTTGGATAAAGTCTGGGGAGAGCACATTATTGACTCGAACACGGGAAATGTCTGTCAGTTAAAAAGTTCTTAAGGAAAGATGGTAGATTGCCCTGGAGGTGTAAGGAGTGGTCTTGGGCCAGAATATTATACCTTCAAGTTGTGTCATTTGCCTTCTCAAGTTCAAAAAATATGGCAATAACTGAGTGTTTATTCGCAAAGGCATTGCGAACACACGTATCCAAACATAGTAAGTGGTCTATGGTAGAACGGCCCTTACGAAAGCCATATTGACGAGTGGAGAGACTGTTGTGTGTCTCTAAATACCACATTAAACGTCTATTTACCAGACGTTCCATCACTTTGCAAACTGCACTGGTAAGAGCGATGGGACGATAGTGGGAGGCTTCATGTCCCGTAGTACCGGTTTGAGGAAAGGAGAGAACAATGGCAGATTTCCACAGCTGTGGAAGAACTCCTTGTGACCAAATAAGATTGAAAAAGTGTAAGAGGACTGCAAGGGCTGACTGATGTAAATGTTGTATCATACGAATATGAATGTTGTCAGGTCCAGCTGTCGATGATCGGCAAGCTGAGAGTGTTGCCTCCAGTTCCTGAAGTGTAAAAGGCATATTATATGGTTCTTCTCTGAGAGAAGAAAAGTCAAAGGGTGCTAACTCTCTTGCAGACTTTTAGGAAAGAAACGAAGGACAGAGATGGAGCCCCAGAGAAATACAGACCAGATGATTGCAAATTTCATTGGCAATATCAAGAGGGTTTACTATATCAACACTGGCAACCAGCAGAACAGGAGCCGGGTCAGGAGAATATTTACCACTCAGCTTCCGTACTTTTTTCCAGACTGCACTCATAGAGGAAGCAGAGGTGATGGTGGAGACATAATCCCGCCAGCAAGTGCATTTAGCATCACTGATGACATGGCGAGTGATCGCATGCTTATGCTTAAAATCAAGAAGTCTCTCAGTGGTTCTGTTATACTGGTACCTGCCCAACGCAGCACGTTTCAAACTTACTGCACGAGCACAAGCAGGAGACCACCAAGGCACGCATGTCTGAGAATGCCTAACCAAGGTTTGGGTTATAGAATGAGAAGCTGTGGTTAAAACTGAGGACAAGAAGAGGTGTAAAAGCTCATCAATGGAGGGTGAAGAAGGAACCTCACTAAAAACAGTTAGTTGTGAGTAAAGGTCCCAATTTTCCTGATCAAATTGCCAACGAGGGTTACGAAGAGGTGGTGAATATGAAGGGGAATTAAGATTTATTGGAAAATGATCGCTGTCATGTAAATCCGGTAAAATAGACCAGGTGAAGTCTAGTGTGGCAGAGGAAGAGAAGACTGAAAGATTGATGAAAGAGAGTGTAAGAGTATGAGGATCAAAATGGGTGTGAGTACCTGCATTTAAAACATGGAGGTGGTGGGAAGCAAGAAAAGCCTTTAGCTGAATGCCACGGGAATCACAGTGAGACCCCTCAGAGGATATGATGGGCATTAAAATCACCAAGTAACAGAAATGGTGGCAGTAATGACGAAACAAGAGAGGCAATATCTGGAATAGACAATGCTCGAGAAGGAGAGAGATACAAAGAAGAGAGTGTATACCACCTATGCTGGTGGATACGGGCTGCTGTGTAATGCAGCGAAGTATGAACAAATAGCTGATTGTACAGAATATCAGTGCATTGAAGAAGGGCACTTTCATTGAAGGTCCCATCAGGAAAAGGATCTGAAGAATACAATAAATTATAGCCTGAGATGGGATAGAAAACAGCAGATTGTATTTTTGGTTCTTGTAAGCAAACACCAACAGAGGAAAATTGGGAAAGCATTGTCTGAAGCACACCCCGATTACCCCTGAGGTCGCATATATTCCACTGTAAATAGGCCATGATTGGCAATGATAAAGATACTGGAAATCTACAAGGAAGAGTACTTACAGACTAAGAGGGGTTAGAAAAGTCCACATGCGGTGGCAGTGGAAAACACTCAAGCAGCGAAGGAACAGTGCACTGTGAAGAGTTGTGCAGATGGAGAAGAGGAAAGAGAAGGAACAGGGTGGATCAGTGTCCATTGATGGTTTGGTCTCTGCAATATATTCAGAGATTGCTTCAAGTGTTTTGGAGATCAGAGGCGTCGTATGGGAGACAATATTGGAGATGGAAGGAGGAGGAGTTTGAGTAAAGATTGGAACTGTAATGGACTGTACCAAGGTAGAGGGGGTCGAAAGGGTGGAGGGAACTTGAGAAGTGTGGGAGGGGACAGAAGAAGTAGAAACCTGGGAGGTGGCAGAAGAGCAAGAAACTTGGGAGAGGACAGGGGAGGAAGGCACACTATAAGGAGGAGGATGAACCCCCACACTTGTAACAGAGCCAGTGAAAGGTGAAGACCCAGGTACAGAGACCGGGAAGGTAAGATGTGGAAGTGGATGGAGGGAAGGAGGTGTTAAATGAGATTTTTTGGGCCTCTGAGAAGTAGAGGGATGATTGGGAGGAGGTGTCATATGAGGTTTTGTTGATACCAGGGTTTGTGAGGGAGAACACGAAGAAGTGAGAACAGACTAAGGTGTTGAAGTAGGGATGTCTCAGCTCAGGACAGCAAAAGAATTAGATACAGGAGTGACTATGGGACTGGCAATTGCAGAGGAGGCTGCAGAAGATGGGACCCAGAAGTGGGGGGACGTTTTGAAACATGAGAATAAGGAACACGGGGTAGTCTCCCTTGGAGGTGGAGATGAGAAACTGCCATAGCATAAGGGAGACCTTCTGCTATTTGAGGTAATGAATTTCTCACTCATTTAAGTAGACCTGGCAACGGTGAGAGTACGAAGGGTGAGCCTCATGACAATTAAGGCAAGAGGGAGGTCGACTGCAAGACATATTTAAATGGTCATCAGCACCACAGACTGGGCATTCGGCTATAGATCTGCAATATTTTGCTGGATGGCCAAATTGCCAGCAATTCCTACACTGTTGCAGTGTAGGAATCACCTTCCAAACTTGTAACTGATGTCCTGCTACAGAGATCTGTTTGTGACTTGAAAAAGCCCACTATGTGGGTGAAACATTGTCAATAAAGGATCACATTAAACTGCATATGTGTTTATGTTTCCATTGTGTCAGTATTTTATACCATTTATTTTCATCGTGCGGTAACAATAAGGGGCAGGGGGTAGCGGGGTCATGGATCGGGTACTCCATGGTTAGGTTACTTCTTTCTTTTTGTTTTTAAGAAAAAAAAAGAAAGAAGAAAAGAAAATAAAAATAAAAAAAGAATAAAAAAGGGGGGACTGGAGAGGGATAGTTCCTAGGAGGAATGAAAGGGCCAGAAATCTCCCTCCACACCAAAGAGGGCCTCAGCACCACAAGTAGCACAGATGCAGCATGGAACCCGTGCCAAACCCTACCCTTCATGCCAGTAAACCAGCAATCCGGGATAGCAACCTCACATCTGCCGAGCTACCTCGGTGGACAAAAGAGAGGGCAGCTAGATATCTGCCACAAAGCATACCTCCTTCAGCCACCACCCCGGAATCCAAAAAGTGGCTTCCAGAGATACACTCATCACCCAAAAGACACCCAAAGCCACCCTGCGAAAACCGGAGAGGGATCTGGACATTCCCAGGCGATCCCGATTCCACAGCAAACTATGCCACCGCCAAGAACCTCAACGGAATGGGATGGACCCCGGTACCCTTTCCCCTACCTAGGAACTAGCACGCCTGTGGTAAAAATCCAAAAAACAAAACAGGAAGGGCAAAAGGGGGGGGTGGGGGGGAAAGGAGGAGGAAAGGAAAAAGGGAGATGGGAAAAGGGAAGGGGGGATTGGAGAGAAAATTTAGGTTCGGTCTGAAAAAGGGAACTGCCCATTTCTAATTCCCAAAACAAGACCCTTTTCACCACCCCCAAGGAGCCCCCCTTGAAGAGGGTCATCACCCTAGCTTAAAAGCTACAGGGGACCCTCCCCCCTTTTTGCGCCCCTCCGATATCCCCAAATTTTTCCATTTTCGTCAACTATTTTCTTTTGATATTTTGGGGGGGGTTTTTCCTCCTTTTTCGTTGATTTTTAAAGGGAAAAGCTGCCCCAGTGTCCCACCCCAGACAAAGCCCCCCTTTCCCCATCTTTCTCGGGACAGGTACATTTTTTTCCCCGGGCAATTTAGTATATCCTCCAAGTCATACAAAACTTTTTGCAATAATCCTTTTTTTTTGGGGCACTTTTTAAAATTGCATGTGACACTAAATAAGCCACCATAGCCCCAAAGAAAGCTCCTGGGTTCCACCCCCTTTTGTAAAAAAAGTGAGGAAACAACCGTAAAAATTTAAAAAAAAAAAAAATTGTAAAAAAATTACAAAAGTGGCATACACATTGCTGAACTCGGGCGGGGGATGTACAGGAAGGCACCATCACCCAATCAGCTCCATTTTTGGCAAAGATAAAAAAAAAAAAGGAAATGATTTTTGAAAAAGGGGGTGAATTGATAACCAAGACCCCCAAACAATAGAGAAATTTTTTTTGGGTGTGGATCAGAAAAAGAGTTACAAAGTAGGGTTGTGCAGTTGATAATATTGAAAAGGAAATTTGCAGTTGCATGGTGACTAAAAAAGGGAAACTCCCTGAAATTAGTGCTGAAAAATTGGTGAAATTTAAGCCAGCTAAGGCTGGTTCAAAATATTCAAGAAGAAAGGGGAATACACAGTGTTGAAAAGGCCCATGAAAAGGGTGCTAGTTCAACAAACAAGTGGCTGAAAAAAAACGTGGGGGAATTCAAAGGTTATGAAAAAGGCCCTAAAAAATTCGAAACCCAACTGGGTTTTCAATTGAGATAAAAACGGGCCCCTTTTTTTGGAAGAAAATGAAAAAAGAGGACCACATCACACAGGGGGAAAAGGCACTGCCGGGAAAAACAACCTATGAAAGACGGAAATAACCCCTCTTTGGGGTTATAATGCGGGGGGTTTTCCCTAAGTGAAGCCTTTACTCATGTATCACAAACAAAAACCCCCAAAAGTTTTTCCAAAAAAAAACAGTGTGTCAAGAGTAATTTGTGTGGGGATTGGAAGGCTAATAGTAGGGCTTGGGTCAAAAGGGGAAAATTTTTTCCTGGAAGGGTTTTAATGATGTTTTTGGCCCAAAGGGTGAAGAAAACCTCCGGAAAATGAATTGCCATTTCCAGTGCCTCTTTTAAATTTGGAAAACGTTTCCTATTTAAACCTCCAGACTTGAAAGCCCAAATTGCCCAAAGGGAAATTTTCGTTTTGTAACAGTGAAGTTTTTGCCTTCTAACACCACCCTCTCATCCAGCCCATGGACCACAGACCCTTTGCAAACTTCAAAAAACTGTACCCCCAAACCCAATGTTTTCACAGGTCCCTTTGACAAAACCTAGACTCTAAATTTGGGACCCTAAGAGAGTTCTGGAAGAAGAAACTCATTTATCATCCACTGCAAAAAAATTTTTATAAAAAAGGGCCCTTTGGCGGGGGGGGGTGACCCCAGGATGATGAACTCTGCTTTGGGGGAAAAATTTAGGGCCCGACTTTGCCCAAAAGAAGGGTTTTGAAGGGTTTGAAAGGGTGACCCTACTGTTTTCTAACCTACTGTTGGGAATCAGCCCGTACAAAGGAAATTCCAAAGGGGTTGGATGTAAGTGGGCCCCAAAATTTTTAAAAGTTTTGGGGGAGGCCCCAAAGAAGATCTAACCACTGAAAAAAATGCAATAGCTTTTTCTCCTACAGCAAAGACCATAGTTTAGGGAAATTGCTTCGAGGGGGAGGAAGAGAGATGGGAAGGGACCTTCTTCAAAAAATAAGGAGATATGTGCAGTGTGGGCTAAAGTTCAAACCCTTTAAAAAAACATCGCCCTGAAAAGTGTTTTCAATGTCCCAAATAGGCAAATTTTAACCCTTTTTTTAAAGGGGCCGTCCCATAGAAAAAACCGGCTTTTCGTTTTAGGGCCAAAAACCCTTGATCTATGCCAAAATTCTAGTAAAACAAATTTTTGGCCCCCGCGAGAAGGCCGGTAGGCCCACATTTTGAAGAAATGGCTGGGGGGTCAGTGTGCATCGTCTGCCCAATCTTTTTTCTTTCGAGTGAGTGGGTTTTCGGGGTTTTCAATTCGTACTAGTCCCCCCCTAGGGTTTTCCCCGGTGTAAAAATCAGTATCTCCCCCTCCCGTTTCCAGGGAATACAGGGTTTTGAAACCTCAACGCTCCCAGTAATTGAGGGTTTTATCTCCGGTTTTCGTGCCGGGGAAAGTTTTCTGTACATTTTTTGTCGGGGAATTTCCCCCGCCTTGAGAAAAAAAAAATAAAAGGTAAAAGAAAAATGCCAAAGCCACTTATATGCATAGCTTTCGGGCTGGCTTAAAAAATTTAAATTAAATTAACTAAGGCCCAAAGAAAAATCAAATGATAAAACAATTTAAAGTAAACAGATTACTATAAAGCACAAGTGAGTAAATTTCAAAGAAGGGGCATATGGGTTCCCTTCAGTTTGGTAGTGATTTCCCGTTAGGGATGTATTTAATAAATATAAAGTTGAAATTTGGGTTTTTTGGTTTTAAAATTTAAGTGATATAATTGGAGAAACATTTAAGATAAAACAATTTTTTAAGGTTTAGTTATAAATATTTTTTTTGGTTTTGGGAGTAAGTGGGTCTTTGAAAGAGACTTGAAATTTTTAAAACCCGGAGTGTTTTTTTTTAAAAATTTTCAGGAAAAAGAAAAATTTCCCGATTTTTTGGGCCTTTTATATGCATTGGGGCTTTTGCATAGTGTAAGATGGGCACGGGAAAAATCAAAGAGTGACTTGCCTTGTGTTTTGGGCCAAAGTGTTCTGTTGAGGTTGGCAAGGGGAAAGTTTGAGGGGGGGGGAAAAATCAGAGTTTTAAATGTTCAAAGTATTTAATAGGGGCATAATAATATGGATTTTTGTATGGTGATTTGGGGTTTTGTGTACTGGGAAAATTGGGAGTGTGCGGGCCCTTTGTGAGAATTTTTTAACATTCTAACTGCACCTTTTGTTTGGGGAATTAGTGGTCCCGAGATGGTTAAAATTTTTTTTTGAGGCCCCAAACACAAATTCCCTAGGGGAAAATAGGGAAAAAAAAGATGATATAGGCCGAAAGGGGTGACGTGGGAAAATAGTAACCCTAACTTCGATAGTATGGGCCACAGTCCCTTTGGGAAAATTTTTTTAAAAAATTTTTTGTATATGGTTTTAAAAAATTTGAGTCTATTAAACAAGGGGGATTTTCCCAAAAATTTTCCCCCTGTTATTTTTTTAAAGGGAACCATTTATCATTTTTGTTAAGAAAGGGGCATCTTAGCCTTTTACCAAACTGAATGAAGTAGGTTTTTTTCCCAAAGTTTAGTGTAATTTTTTTATGCTCATCCAGGTGATATTTTCCCGAAAATTTGGGATTTACAGAATTGGGTACGTTACCTGGGGTCGGGGGGAGAGAAAAAAAGTAGTGTCCCTCGCAAATAGGGGGTTTTAGTAATTGCGAAGCCCTTTGGGGAAAGGCATTTATGTTTTTGGAAAAAAGAAAAAGAGGGGCAAGGGCATTCCCTGTGGGAAACCCCAAAAGTAATTGGTTTCGCAGAAGAGTTTTTCCCCCCCTTTTCATACACAAATTGGCTTCTGTTGGGTGAGGTAAAGACTTTTTAGGGATTTGAGGGAAGTGCCCTCTTATAACATAGTGTACAATTTTTCTGGAACAAGTCATGGTCCCAAATGATCAAAAACTTTTTTGAAACAATGAAGAAACCCCCCTGGGACTTCTTTTATTTTTCTATTGCAGTGATATAGTTCCTAAATGTGATTAAAATAGCATCTTAGTAATTTTTTTTTAGGGCCCGAAACCAAATTGGCAGGGGTTGTTTTTCCTTTGGGGAAGTTTTTCCTGGGGAGAGTTTTTTTGGGGGGGGCAATGCCCCCCCGGCCCCGGGCCCGTGACCAGGGGCCCCCCCGGGGATCAGCGCCTGATCAACCAGGCTGTTGCTGCTGGCTGCACGCAAACCAACGTACGAGCCACAGCCCGGCTGATCAGGAACTGACTTTAGGTGTTTTGTCCAGTGCCAGCTTGAAGACTGCCAGGGGTCTGTTGGTAATCCCCTTATGTGTGCTGGGAGGCAGTTGAACAGTCTCGGGCCCCTGACACTTATGTATGGTCTCTTAACGTGCTAGTGACCCCCCTGCTTTTCTTTGGGGGGGATGGTGCATCGTCTTCCAAGTCTTTTGCTTTCGAGTGAGTGATTTTTGTGTGCAAGTTCGGTATAGTCCCTCTGGGGTTTTCCAGGTGTATATAATCATGTATCTTTCCCTCCTGCGTTCCAGGGAATAAAAGGTTTAGAAACCTCAAGCGCCCCCCAGTAATTAAAGGTGTTTTATCTCCGTTATGCGCGCCGTGAAAGTTCTCTGTACATTTTCTAGGTCGGCAATTTCACCTGCCTTGAAAGGTGCTTTTAGAGTGCAGCAATATTCCACCTAGATAGAACAAGTGACCTGAAGAGTGTCATCATGGGCTTGGCCTCCCTAGTTTTAAAGGGTTCTCATTATCCATCCTGTCATTTTTCTAGCAGATGCGATTGATACAATGTTATGGCCCCTTGAAGGTGAGATCCTCCGACATAATCACTCCCAGGTCTTTGACGTTGGTGTTTCGCTCTATTTTGTGGCCAGAATTTGTTTGTACTCTGATGAAGATTTAATTTCCTCATGTTTAACATAAACGAGTAATTGAAATTTCTCATCGTTGAAATTCATATTGTTTTCCCGCAGCCCCCTGAAAGATTTGGTTGATGTCCGCCTGGAGCCTTGCAGTGTCTGCAATGGAAGACATCGTCATGCAGATTCGGGTGTCATCTGCAAAGGAAGACACGGTGCTGTGGCTGACAATCCTTGTCTATTCGGATATGAGGATGAGGAACAAGATGGGAGCTAGTCTGTGCCTTGGGAACAGAGCTTTTCACCATAGCTGCCTCGGACTTTACTCTGTTGACGACTACTATTGTGTTCTCTTAGTGAGGAAATTATAGATCCATCGACCGACTTTAACTGTTTTTTCCTTTAGCGCGCATTTTGTGCGCTATTACGCCATGGTCACACTTGTCGAAGGCCCTTTTGCAAAGTCTGTATATATTACATCTGCATTCTTTTTGTCTTCTAGTGCATTTAGGACCTTGTCGTAGTGATCCAGTAGTTGAGACAGACAGGAGCGACCTCTTCTAAACCCATGTTGCCCTGGGTTGTGTAACTGATGGGTTTCTAGATGGGTGGTGATCTTGCTTCTTAGGACCCTTTCAAAGATTTTTATGATATGGGATGTTAGTGCTATTGGTCTGTAGTTCTTTGCTGTTGCTTTACTGCCCCCTTTGTGGAGTGGGGCTATGTCTGTTGTTTTTAGTAACTGAGGGACGACCCCCGTGTCCATGCTCCCTCTCCATAGGATGGAAAAGGCTCATGATAGGGGCTTCTTGCAGTTCTTGATGAACACAGAGTTCCATGAGTCTGGCCCTGGGGCAGAGTGGCATGGGCATGTCATTTATCGCCTGTTCGAAGTCATTTGGCGTCAGGATAACATTGGATAGGCTTGTGTTAATCAAATTTGTTGGCTCTCTCATAAAAAATTCATTTGATCTTCGACTCTCAGTCTGGTTAGCGGCTTGCTAAAAACTGAGTCATATTGGGACTGAGTAGCTCATCAATTTCCTTGCTGTCATCTGTGTCGGACCCATCTTGTTTAAGTAGGGGCCCAATACTGGGCGTTGTTCTCGATTTTGATTTGGCATAGGAGAAGAAATACTTTGGGTTTCTTTCGATTTCATTTATAGCTTTTAGTTCTTCCCGCGATTCCTGACTCCTAAAGGATTCTTTAAGCTTAAGTTCGATGCTTGCTATTTCTCTGACCAGTGTCTCCCTGCGCATTTCAGATATATTGACCTCTTTTAGCCGCTCTGTTATTCTTTTCCGTCGCCTGTAAAGGGAGCGCCTGTCTCTTTCTATTTTATATCTACTCCTCCTTTTTCTTAGAGGAATAAGCCTTGTGCATACATCGAGTGCCACCGAGTTAATCTGTTCTAGGCATAAGTTTGGGTCTGTGTTGCTTAGTGTATCTTCCCAGCTTATATCGGTTAGGACTTGGTTTACTTGGTCCCACTTTATGTTTTTGTTATTGAAGTTGAATTTGGTGAATGCTCCCTCGTGACTAGTCTCATTTTGTCGGTCTGGGGCTCCTCGCATACATGTCTGAACCTCAATTATGTTGTGATCTGAGTATATTGTTTTTGATATGGTGACATTTCTTATCAGATCATCATTGTTAGTGAAGATGAGGTCTAGTGTATTCTCCAGTCTAGTAGGCTCTATTATTGCTGGTTTAAATTGAATTTTGTGCAGAGATTTTAAAAGCTCGTGTGAGTGTGAGTTTTCATCAGAGCTGCCTCCTGGTGTTATTACTGCAACAATATTATTTGCTATATTCCTCCATTTTAGGTGCCTTAAGTTGAAATCCCCCAGGAGCAAGATGTTGGGTGCATGAGCTGGAAGATTTTCCAGACAGTGGTCAATTTTTAACAGCTGTTCCTGGAATTGCTGGGATGTTGCATCCGGAGGCTTGTAGACTACCACAATGACTAGGTTTTGGTTCTCGACCTTTACTGCTAAAACTTCCACTATGTCATTTGAGGCATTAAGCAGTTCTGTGCAAACAAGTGACTCTGCAATGTACAGGCCAATCCCCCCCTTTTGCCTGTTCTCTCTGTCACATCTGTATAGGTTGTAACCTGGGATCCATATTTCATTGTCCAAGTGATCCTTTATGTGGGTCTCAGTGAAAGCCGCGAACATTGCCTTTGCCTCTGCAAGCAGTCCACGGATGAAAGGTATTTTGTTGTTTGTTGCTGGCTTTAGACCCTGTATATTTGCAAAGAAGAATGTTATCGGACTGGTGGTATTGTTGAGTATGTTTTGGGAGATAAGGTAGGAGTAGATTCGTTTATGAATTAATTTTTCGAAGATTTTTGACAGAGGGTGTAAGTTGGATATTGGCCTATAGTTATTCAACTCTGTTTGGTCTCCTCCTTTGTGGATCGGGGTGACCCTTGCTATTTTGAGTACTGTAGGGAAGGTGGAGGATTCAATGGATTTGTTAAAGAGTGTTGCAATGATTGGTGATAGCACTTGTGACACTTTTTTGTATATAAAGGGTGGTAAGGTATTTAAATCTCCTGCCTTGTTTTTTAGTGTGTTGATAATAAGGGAGACTTCATATGGGTTAGTCGGAGCTAGGAACAGTGTGTTCGGGTAGTTGCCGGTGAGGTAGTCATTTGGTGGGGTATCTGAGCTTGGGATTTTATTGGCAAGGTTTTGTCCTATAGTGGAGAAGAAATCATTGAGTCTGTTTGCTGTTTCTGTTGGTGGGAGTTGGGGTTCATCTGATTTTGCTAATTTTATTTCGCTATTTCGTGATATCTTTTTTGTTCCCAGAATTTCTGATAATGTTTTCCAGGTCTTTTTTATATCACCTCATAAGTTGGATAATCTGTTCTCATAATACTATTTTTTTGCCTTTCTTATCAGGCTGGTTAGGATTGACGAGTAACGTTTTATTTGGTCTCTGGTTATGTGACCCATTCTGTACTGTTTTTCATATTGGTGTTTTGTATTTATGGATTTGAGAATGCTGGGTGTTAGCCAGGGACTGTTCAGTCTTTTTGCTGTCATCTGTTTAGTTTTTTTAGGGCAGTGCTTGTTATAGAGGTATTGGGTTTTTTTTAGAAAATTATTAATACATTCGTCAATATCTGTATAGGTTTCTAGCTCAGTGTGCCAATCAATGTTTGCTATTGCTGTTGTGAAGTTATTAATGGCTGCCTCATTTGTGAAGTCTGAAGGTGACTTTAGTAGTGTCTTGGGGTAGTTTACCAAGAGTTGTTATGAGGAAAGTAGGGTAGTGGTCTGTGGTATTATCTGTAATTATGCCTGATTTTAAAGGGGATATGGTGTTGGTCCAGATGTGGTCAAGTAGGGAAACACTAGTCTCTGTAACTCTTGTAGGTTTTGTTACTGTTGGTAGTAACATACAGTTACTCATTGTGTTTGTGAATTCAGTAACGTGTGGGTCCTGGTCTTGCAGGAGATTTATATTGAAGTCACCTGAGAGTAGTAAGTGATCTTTGTTCATGCGTGCATCAGTTATCATACTTCCTAGATTTTGACTAAATTGGCTAATGTTTGACTGTAGAACTCTGTAGATGTTTATCAATGTGAGAGGTTTTTGTAGGTACTTGGATTTGAATTTAGCTATTATATATTCCCCATGTTCATCCCTTGTGCAAGTATTAGTGATACATTCTAGTTGGTCTGAGTAGTATATGGCTGTGCCACCCCCTTGTTGGTCTGGCCTACAGTTGTGTATGGCTGTGTAACCAGGAATGGCATAGACATCTGTACTATCAGGCTTTAGCCAGGTTTCAGTTAGTGTAATGATGGACATATTGGCATGTAAGGAATTTAGTAATGCTATGAGGTCATCATAATGCTTTCTTAAAGATCTGATATTGTAGTTAAAGATAGTTATGTTGTTGTTGGCACTGAGAAGTGCCTTTGATTGTTCTGCAGTGTAGTAATTACAGTAACTGTTTGATTCATTTAAGTCATTAAATAAGAGGTTGGTATCAGGATCAATGCTTGTAATCATAAGATTTGTAGTGAATCTATAGTTTGAATTAAGTATAAAACAAAGTAAATAGTCTTAAGCTAAAAAATAGCACCTGGATTATTTAACAAATGTAAAATAATGAGCTAAGGGACTAATACAAATAAAGCCAGCCCGTAATGCTATGCATAGTATAAGTGGCTTTGGCATGCTGCTCTTATCTGTATTTTTTTGTACCTCTGTATGTGTGCTCAAATTGAAAATAAATAAATAAAAAATAAATAAATAAAAGTGATGATCAAATAGTGGAGCTTGGGAATATGGTAGTAGGTAGTACTATAAAGGTAATTTTTTAAAGTTAGAATTATAGTATAAAATTATAATATAAAAGGGACTAATATAGGTTGTGGTGAACAATAAAGTGGTAATCAAATAAATGAGCTTTGGAATATAATGGCAAAATTGTGAACTTATTATACTTTAGCACCTAAGGATAGCACCTTGATTATTTTAACAATTGTGAATATATAAACTAGGATAGTTATATAAAGCTAAAATAAAGGAGAAAATATATAAGGGACTAAAATTAAGTAATGGTAAGCAAAGTTAAATGGACAGATGGTAGGAATTATAATATAAACTTTTTTTTTATTTTTTATTATCACACTGGCCGATTCCCACCAAGGCAGGGTGGCCCGAAAAAGAAAAACTTTCACCATCATTCACTCCATCACTGTCTTGCCAGAAGGGTGCTTTACACTACAGTTTTTAAACTGCAACATTAACACCCCTCCTTCAGAGTGCAGGCACTGTACTTCCCATCTCCAGGACTCAAGTCCGGCCTGCCGGTTTCCCTGAATCCCTTCATAAATGTTACTTTGCTCACACTCCAACAGCACGTCAAGTATTAAAAACCATTTGTCTCCATTCACTCCTATCAAAACACGCTCATGCATGCCTGCTGGAAGTCCAAGCCCCTCGCACACAAAACCTCCTTTACCCGCTCCCTGCAACCTTTCCTAGGCCGACCCCTACCCCGCCTTCCTTCCACTACACACTGATACACTCTTGAAGTCATTCTGTTTCGCTCCATTCTCTCTACATGTCCGAACCACCTCAACAACCCTTCCTCAGCCCTCTGGACAACAGTTTTGGTAATCCCACACCTCCTCCTAACTTCCAAACTACGAATTCTCTGCATTATATTCACACCACACATTGCCCTCAGACATGACATCTCCACTGCCTCCAGCCTTCTCCTCGCTGCAACATTCATCACCCACGCTTCACACCCATATAAGAGCGTTGGTAAAACTATACTCTCATACATTCCCCTCTTTGCCTCCAAGGACAAAGTTCTTTGTCTCCACAGACTCCTAAGTGCACCACTCACTCTTTTTCCCTCATCAATTCTATGATTCACCTCATCTTTCATAGACCCATCCGCTGACACGTCCACTCCCAAATATCTGAATACGTTCACCTCCTCCAAACTCTCTCCCTCCAATCTGATATTCAATCTTTCATCACTTAATCTTTTTGTTATCCTCATAACCTTACTCTTTCCTGTATTCACCTTTAATTTTCTTCTTTTGCACACCCTACCAAATTCATCCCCCAATCTTTTCCAACTTTTCTTCAGAATCTCCCAAGGGGACAGTGTCATCAGCAAAGAGCACGTGACAAACTCCCACTTTTTGTGTTACTTTTAATCCACCCCTCTTCCCAAAGACCCTGCATTTACTTCTTTTAAAAAAACCCCATCTTAAATATAAAAAAACAAACCCAGGGTTGAAAATAAAACATCCTTGTTTAAGGCCTCCCTTTTACGGGGAAAAAAATTTTCCCCCCTTTTTTCCTACATACTCTAAACTTGACCCATTTTTCCTCGAAAAAAACTTTTCCCACTGCTTTCATTAACCCCTCCTACCCCCAATAAAACTTGCAACATCTGCCACATTCCCCCCTTTTCCACCTGCCATACCCCCTTTTCCCAAATCCATAAATGCCACAAAAAACCTTTTTAGCCTTACTAAATACTGTTACTTATTTTCCCCCCTGTAAACCCCCCTGGTCCAAACACCCCCAAATTTTTCCCCTAAAGCCCCCTTTTTTCATCGGCTTTCCTATTCTCTTTTTTACTTTTAATTTTCTTTAAAATTTTTAACTCTACCATACACTTTACCAGGTACACCCAACAGACTTTTTCCCCCATAATTTTTTCACTCTCTTTTTATTTCCCCCTTTTCCTTTATACAAAGGAACTAAAGGGATGCCTTGCCAATCCCTAGGTACCCCTTTTTCCCCTTTCCCTACATTTATTAAAAAATTGCAACCAAACCCCTTTCCCAAAATAAAATCCCCACCCGCTTTTAACATTTCTATCTTTATTTCCCCTCAAAAAGCTGCCTTTCCCCCCTTTCATTTTACCCACTGCCCAAAGAACTTCCCCCACACTCACAACTGGCCCCTTCCCCCTTTCCCCAAACCCACAAGATTTTTATTCCTCCTTGGGCCCCATACAAAGAAATCACAAATTCCCCATCTTCTCAAAAATTTAACAATTCCCCCAAAAAAATTTCCCCCCATCTTCCCAAAACCTCTAAAATCCCCCATTTAATAACCCCTCCCCTCCAAAAATTTTAAAGACAAATCCATTTTTTCTCTAGGGTTTGTTTTTCTTGTTTTAAACTCACTCCCCAAAAAATTTTTTTTATTTTCAACAAAAATTTTTTAATACATTTCACCCCCTCTTATTTGCTCTCTTTTTAAAATTGCTTTAAAAACTCTCTTTTAAACCCCTCTCTTTTTCTCCATATACTCTTCCCTCCCTTTCCCCCCCCTTCTACTTTTTAATTTCTTTTTAAAATTGTAAAATTATAAAACTTTTAATACTTTTTAAAATGAAAAAACAATTTTGGAAAAAGGTACTTTTCAATTGCACTAGAGTCTGGGATAGGGTTTTTGACAAGATCAAGATTTTAAAACCCAGATTTTAAAAAGCAAAATAAAATTCACAATTAAGGGACCAAAAAATAATAGTAAAAAAATAACAATGGTAATGTCTTGGGTTTTAATAAAGATAGTAAGGGGGGTAGCAGGTACCCCAGGTACAAGGGAAAAATATAAAGGTTTTGGGGGTTTAATTTTAAAAACTTGAAAAATTTTGGGTACAAAAAAGTTATGGGAAGTATAAAATTGTTTAAATTTTACAAAATTAAAAATTTCCCGGTATAAATATGGTGTTTTAATAAATTTTAGTAAGTAATAATGATTACAAAAAAGTGAAAAAGTAATGTTTATTTCATTCAATATTGCACGGGTATTATACTTGAGGTTATATGGCAGTACAAGGTAATTAAGAGTAATCTAGGATAGTAAATGTGGAAATTAAAACAGGTAAAGGTAATTAGACAAGTAATGGTTATTAAATGTCAAAAATGTTAAGAGTAAATTAAAATTTTTAGTAAAAATGATATTTATTAATTTTAGTAAGTAATATCAATTGATAGTATTTAAAAAAATATGAGGTAGTAATATGGACAGAGAAATATCAATTTCAGCTAAAGTTTAAGCGAACAATAGTAAATAAGAAAATCACAAAAGGGTGACTTATGCTTACTAGTAAAATCAAAAAATGAGGTAGTTGATTATTTAATTACTAAGAGATTGTACAAATGAAATTTTGAACAATAAGGGAGCAAAACGTACACAACACTACGTAGGTTTTTAATTTGGGAACATTGTTTAGTTATTCTCTGAAAGATTATTTATCCCTGGAAATCGTGATAGATCATTCTCGTTCGTGATTGTGTACAGTTGACCTACATTTGTTTTCCTAACTAAAATTTTCCCATCCCGTGTGAGCATTGGTGTATTGGGGTCATTATTCTCTCGCTTAAGTTTTCTGACTCTATACAGGAGGTTCTGACGTTTTTTTAAGACACTCTTTTTATGTTACCTCTTTCTTTACTTTAAAAGATGCAATAATTAAGTCTTTTTTCCTGTCATGTGAGTGGAATCTAAGCATAACACTTTCTACCATGGGATCCTAGTAACCTGGCTTCTTTTATTTCTGACTCTGGTACAATAACACTTGTTTGGTCCTTTATGATCTGCAGAGTAATTTTTTTACTGTTTGTTTGGTTCATATCACTGGGAAAAAGTGGACTGTTAACTATTACTGCGTCCGACAGTTTTATCTTGTTCAGTTTTATCTTCTTGGAGAGCAAAGAGTCACTGAAATGGTTATTAAGTTGTTCTTCCATTCTTTTTACTGCTTTTCAACCTTTGTATTAAGAGATATTTTTTTGGGTATGGCTATCTATGACTGTTTGGATGGTCTTGTCACAGTTAGGGCATTCCGGTGTTGATAACTTTTGTTCAAGACTGAGGATTTGTTTTCGAGTTGTGTCATCTGGTGTCTTGTTTTTTTAGCGTCTCTCGAAGATTCATATTTTCAATAACTAAGTTGGAGATGCATGACTTTAGGGTATCTGGATCGTTGGTCATACCTGAGAGACTACTTGGTAGGTTGAATCCGGGGAAGGGGAGGGAAGGATGGGCTGGTGGCGCCATGTTTGTTGTTATTGTTGTGGTGTGGCCTTGAGTGGTGGTGAGTGGGGTGGTTGCTGGGCCGGCGTCCTCCTGACTACACTTGTTGAATAGTTGATATAATGATAAACAAATTAGTGCAGTTATTGTGTTGAATACAATGAGTGTACACTTATACAATAACAAATATTGGTCTCAACAGGCCACAAATGTTATTAGAAAAAGAAAAAAATTAGAAAAGGAAAGAAATAAGTATAAAAAAAAGTAAAATAAAAAAATGGGGTTTTGCGGAAGTCACTGATGTTGCCGCCCCCCCCCGGGCATTTTTTGGGGCAACTTCCCCCTGCGTATTTTTGGGAAGTAATG
>NC_069493.1:16497626-16529980 GCF_026875155.1 Cherax quadricarinatus | reverse complement strand
GTCCCTTGTTTCTGGCATCTCTTTACCCTTCGGGGCCAAAGGGCCAAAAATCAGAAGGGGTACCCCAGTGTCCAAGAAATTTTGAAAAAAAAAAAAAAAAATTCTTGTGAAGGTAATTTTTGTGAAGGTAATAAAACAAAGAAAAAAAATTCTGATCAGTACTTACCAAGATACAGCAGCGGGAAGTTGACCCAAAATGACCGGGTGGCGGCAACATCAGTGACTTCCGCAAAATCCCATTTTTTTATTTTACGTTTTTTATACTTATTTCTTTCCTTTTCTAATTTTTTCTTTTTCTAATAACATTTGTGGCCTGTGAGACCAATATTATGTATATTGTATAAGTGTACACTCATTGTATTCAACACAATAACTGCACTAATTTGTTTATCATTATATCAACTATTCAACAAGTGTAGTCAGGAGGACGCCGGCCCAGCAACCACCCCACTCACCACCACTCAAGGCCACACCACAACAATAACAACAAACATGGCTGCCACCAGCCCATCCTTCCCTCTCTTCCCCGGATTCAACCTACCAAGTAGTCTCTCAGGTATGACCAACGATCCAGATACCCTAAAGTCATGCATCTCCAACTTAGTTATTGAAAATATGAATCTTCGAGAGACGCTAACAAAACAAGACACCAGGATGACACAACTCGAAAACAAAATCCTCAGTCTTGAACAAAAGTTATAAAACACCAGGAATGACTAACTGTGACAAGACCATCCAAACAGTCATAGATAGCCATACCCAACAAATAATATCTCTTAATACAAAGGTTGAAGAAGCAGTAAAAAGAATGGAAGAACAACTTAGATAACCATTCAGTGACTACTTTGCTCTCCAAGAAGATAAAACTGAACAAGATAAACTGTCGGACGCAGTAATAGTTAACAGTCCACTTTTTCCCAGTGATATGAACCAAACAAACAGTAAAGAAATTACTCTGCAGATCATAAAGGACCAAACAAGTGTTATTGTACCAGAGTCAGAAATAAAAGAAGCCAGGTTACTAGGATCCCATGGTAGAAAAAGTGTTATGCTTAGATTCCACTCACATGACAGGAAAAAAGACTTAATTATTGCATCTATTAAAGTAAAGAAAGAGGTATACATAAACGAGTGTCTTACCAAAAAACGTCAGAACCTCCTGTATAGAGTCAGAAAACTTAAGCGAGAGAATAATGACACAATACACCAATGCTTCACACGGGATGGGAAAATTCTAGTTAGGAAAACAAATGTAGGTCAACTGTACACAATCACGAACGAGAATGATCTATCACGATTTCTCAGGGATACTAATCTTACAGAGAATAACTAAACAATGTCCAACTTAAAAGCCTACGTAGTGTTGTGTACGTTTTGCTCCTTTAAATGTTCAAATTTCATTGTACAATCTCTTAGTAATTAAATAATCAACTACTCATTTTGTGATTTTACTAGTAAGCATAAGTCACCTTATGTGATTTTCTTATTTACTATTGTTCGCTTAAACATTAGCTGAATTGATACTTTCTCTGTCCATATTACACCTCATATTTTTTAAATACAAATCATTGATATTACTTACTAAAATTAATAAATATCATTTTTACTAAATTTTCAATTTACTCTTAACATTTTTGACATTAATAACCATTACTTGTCTAATTACCTTTACCTGTTTTAATACCACATTTACTATCCTAGATTACTCTTAATTACCTTGTACTGCCATATAACCTCAAGTATAACTACCAGTGCAATATTGAATGAAATAAACATTACTTTTTCCATTTTTTGTAATCATTATTACTTACTAAAATTTTATTAAACACCATATTTACTACCAGTCAATTTTACTTTTGTACAATTAACATTATTTTATACTTCCCATAACATTTTGTAGCCAAATTTTCAAGTTTTTATATTCAACCCCAACCTTTATATTATCCCTTGTACCTGTGTACCTGTCTACCCTCTTACTATCATATTATAACCAAGACATTACCATTGTTATTTTTTTACTATTATTCTTTTGGTACTTTAATTGTGAATTTTATTTTGTCATTTTAAATCTAGGTATAATCTTGATCTTGTCAACAACCTATACCAGACTCTAGTGCAATTGCAAGTACCATTTCAAATTGTATTTTCATATTATAAGTATTACAAGTATTATAAGTATTACAAGTATTATAAGTATTACAAAGTAGAAGTGATGCAAGGAGGGAAGAGTATATGGAGAAAAAGAGAGAGGTTAAGAGAGTGGTGAAGCAATGTAAAAAGAGAGCAAATGAGAGAGTGGGTGAGATGTTATCAACAAATTTTGTTGAAAATAAGAAAAAGTTTTGGAGTGAGATTAACAAGTTAACAAAGCCTAGAGAACAAATGGATTTGTCAGTTAAAAATAGGAGAGGAGAGTTATTAAATGGAGAGTTAGAGGTATTGGGAAGATGGAGGGAATATTTTGAGGAATTGTTAAATTTTGATGAAGATAGGGAAGCTGTGATTTCGTGTATAGGGCAAGGAGGAATAACATCTTGTAGGAGTGAGGAGAGGGCCCGTTGTGAGTGTGGGGGAAGTTCGTGAGGCAGTAGGTAAAATGAAAGGGGTAAGGCAGCCGGGATTGATGGGATAAAGATAGAAATGTTAAAAGCAGGTGGGGATATAGTTTTGGAGTGGTTGGTGCAATTATTTAATAAATGTATGGAAGAGGGTAAGGTACCTAGGGGTTGGCAGAGAGCATGCATAGTTCCTTTGTATAAAGGCAAAGGGATAAAAGAGAGTGCAAAAATTATAGGGGGATAAGTCTGTTGATGTAAACCTGGTAAAGTGTATGGTAGAGTTATAATTGAAAGAATTAAGAGTAAGACGGAGAATAGGATAGCAGATGAACAAGGAGGCTTAGGAAAGGTAGGGGGTGTGTGGACCAGGTGTTTACAGTGAAACATAAGTGAACAGTATTTAGATAAGGCTAAAGAGGTCTTTGTGGCATTTATGGATTTGGAAAAGGCGTATGACAGGGTGGATAGGGGGGCAATGTGGCAGATGTTGCAAGTGTATGGTGTAGGAGGTAGGTTACTGAAAGCAGTGAAGAGTTTTTTTACGAGGATAATGAGGCTCAAGTTAGAGTATTAGAAAGGGGGAAATTTTTTTCCCAGTAAAAGTAGGCCTTAGACAGGAGGGTTTGATTCACCGGGGTTGTTTAATATATTTATAATGGGGTTGTAAGAGAATAAAATGCGGGGGTCTTGGAAAGAGGTTGAGTTAAAAGATAATAAAACACACAAAGTGGGAGTTTCACAGCTGCTCTTTGCGATGACACTGTGCCTTGGAGATTCTGAAAAGAAGTTGCAGAGATTGGTGGAGAATTTGGTAGGGGGTGCAAAGAAAAAATTAAATAATCAGGGAAAAATAAGGTTTTGAGGGAAAAAAAAAATTAAGTGATAAAGATTGAATATCGTTGGAGGGGGAAGTTGGAGGGTGAACGTATTCAATATTTGGAGTGGGGCGGTCAGCGGGGGCTATAAAAATGAGGTAAACATAAATTGATAGGAAAAAAAGTGAGTGGGGCCTTGGGGTCGTGGAGACAAAGAACTTTGTCCTTGGAGGGAAAGAGGGAAGTATGAAGTATATTTTACCAGCTCTTAATGGGGTGAAGCGTGGGTGAGAATGTTTCAGCGAGGGGAAGGGTGGGGCAGTGGAGATTCATGTCTGGGGCAATGTGGGTGTGAATATAATGCAGAGAATTCGTAGTTTTTTGGGAATTAGGAGGGGGTGTGGGGTTACCAAAACTGTTGTCCAGAGGGCTGAGGAAGGGTTGTTGAGGTGGTTCGGACATGTAGAGAGAATGGAGCGAAACAGAATGACTTCAAGAGTGTATCATGTGTAGTGGAAGGAAGGCGGGGTGGGGGTCGGCCTAGGAAAGGTTGCAGGGAGCGGGTAAAGGAGGTTTTGTGTGCGAGGGGCTTGGACTTCCAGCAGGCATGCATGAGCGTGTTTGATAGGAGTGAATGGAGACAAATGGTTTTTAATACTTGACGTGCTGTTGGAGTGTGAGCAAAGTAACATTTATGAAGGGATTCAGGGAAACCGGCAGGCCGGACTTGAGTCCTGGAGATGGGAAGTACAGTGCCTGCACTCTGAAGGAGGGGTGTTAATGTTGCAGTTTAAAAACTGTAGTGTAAAGCACCCTTCTGGCAAGACAGTGATGGAGTGAATGATGGTGAAAGTTTTTCTTTTTCGGGCCACCCTGCCTTGGTGGGAATCGGCCAGTGTGATAATAATAAAAAAAAAAGTTTATATTATAATTCCTACCATCTGTCCATTTAACTTTGCTTACCATTACTTAATTTTAGTCCCTTATATATTTTCTCCTTTATTTTAGCTTTATATAACTATCCTAGTTTATATATTCACAACTGTTAAAATAATCAAGGTGCTATCCTTAGGTGCTAAAGTATAATAAGTTCACAATTTTGCCATTATATTCCAAAGCTCATTTTTTTGATTACCACTTTATTGTTCACCACAACCTATATTAGTCCCTTTTATATTATAATTTTATACTATAATTCTAACTTTAAAAAATTACCTTTATAGTACTACCTACTACCATATTCCCAAGCTCCACTATTTGATCATCACTTTTATTTATTTATTTTTTATTTATTTATTTTCAATTTGAGCACACATACAGAGGTACAAAAAAATACAGATAAGAGCAGCATGCCAAAGCCACTTATACTATGCATAGCATTACGGCTGGCTTTATTTGTATTAGTCCCTAGCTCATTATTTTACATTTGTTAAATAATCCAGTGCTATTTTTAGCTTAAGACTATTTACTTTTTTTATACTTAATTCAAACTATAGATTCACTACAAATCTTATGATTACAAGCATTGATCCTGATACCAACCTCTTATTTAATGACTTAAATGAATCAAACAGTTACTGTAATTACTACACTGCAGAACAATCAAAGGCACTTCTCAGTGCCAACAACAACATAACTATCTTTAACTACAATATCAGATCTTTAAGAAAGCATTATGATGACCTCATAGCATTACTAAATTCTTACATGCCAATATGTCCATCATTACACTAACTGAAACCTGGCTAAAGCCTGATAGTACAGATGTCTATGCCATTCCTGTTACACAGCCATACACAACTGTAGGCCAGACCAACAAGGGGGTGCACAGCCACTATACTACTCAGACCAACTAGAATGTATCACTAATACTTGCACAAGGATGAACATGGGGAATATATAATAGCTAAATTCAAATCCAAGTACCTACAAAAACCTCTCACATTGATAAACATCTACAGAGTTCTACAGTCAAACATTAGCCAATTTAGTCAAAATCTAGGAAGTATGATAACTGATGCACGCATGAACAAAGATCACTTACTACTCTCAGGGGACTTCAATATAAAACTCCTGCAAGACCAGACCCACACGTTACTGAATTCACAAAAACAATGAGTAACTGTATGTTACTTACCCAAAAGTAACAAAACCTACAAGAGTTACAGAGACTAGTGTTTCCCTACTTGACCACATCTGGACCAACACCATAAACCCCTTTAAAATCAGGCATAATTACAGATAATACCACAGACCACTACCCTACTTTCCTCATAACAACTCTTGTAAACTACCCCAAGACACTACTAAAGTCACCTTCAGACTTCACAATGAGGCAGCCATTAATAACTTCACAACAGCAATAGCAAACATTGATTGGCACACTGAGCTAGAAACCTATACAGATATTGACGAATGTATTAATAATTTTCTAAAAAAAACCCAATACCTCTATAACAAGCACTGCCCTAAAAAAACTAAACAGATGACAGCAAAAAGACTGAACAGTCCCTGGCTAACACCCAGCATTCTCAAATCCATAAATACAAAACCACCAATATGAAAAACAGTAACAGAATGGGTCACATAACCAGAGACCAAATAAAACGTTTACTCGTCAATCCTAACCACCTGATAAGAAAGGCAAAAAAAGTATTATGAGAACAGATTATCCAACTTATGAGTGATATAAAAAAGACTGGAAAACATTATCAGAATTCTGGGAACAAAAAAGATATCACGAAATAGCGAAATAAAATTACAAAATCAATGAACCCCAATCCCACCAACAAAACAGCAAAAACCAAATTCTTCTCCACTATAGGACAAAACCTTGCCAAAAAAAACCCCCAAACTCAGATACCCCCCCAAAAGACACCTCACCGCAACACCCGAACACACGTTCCTACTCCGACTAAACCCTATGAAATTCCCCTTTTTATCAAAACACAAAAAACAAGGGAGAATTTTAAAAACCTTTCCACCCTTTTTAAAACAAAAAAGGTCACAATGCTTCACCAATCATTGCAACACTCTTTTAAAAAATCCATTTAACCTCCACCTTCCCTACATAAATCAAAAACAAGGGGCACCCCCCCCACAAAGGGGGAACCAAAAAGAGTTGAAAAACTATGGCCAATATCCAACTTTCACCTCTGTCAAAAAAACTTTGAAAAAATTTAATTCATAAACAATCACTCCACCTTTCCCCAAAACATACTCAACAATACCCCCATCCATAACATTTTCTTTGCAAAAATACAGGGGAAAGCCACAACAAACAACAAAAAACCTTTCATCCGTACTGCTTTTAGAGGCAAAGGGAAGTTCGCGGGTTTCACTGAACCCACAAAGATCACTTGGGCAATGAAATATGGATCCCGGTTACAAACCAACAGATGTACAGAGAGAACAGGCAAAAAGGGGGGGTTTGGGCCCGTACATTGCAGATCCTTTTTTGCACGAACTGCTTAAAGCCCCAAAAGACATAGTGGAAGTTTTTGCAGTAAGGTCGAGAACCAAAACCTAGTCATTGTGTGTAGTCTACAAGCCTCCGGATGCAACATCCCAGCAATTCCAGGAACAGCTGTTAAAAATTGACCACTGTCTGGAAAATCTTCCAGCTCATGCACCCAACATCTTGCTCCTGGGGGATTTCAACTTAAGGCACCTAAAATGGAGGAATATAGCAAATAATATTGTTGCAGTAATAACACCAGGAGGCAGCTCTGATGAAAACTCACACTCACACGAGCTTTTAAATCTCTGCACAAAATTCAATTTAAACCAGCAAATAATAGAGCCTACTAGACTGGAGAATACACTAGACCTCATCTTCACTAACAATGATGATCTGATAAGAAATGTCACCATATCAAAACAATATACTCAGATCACAACATAATTGAGGTTCAGACATGTATGCGAGGAGCCCCAGACCGACAAAATGAGACAGTCACGAGGGAGCATTCACCAAATTCAACTTCAATAACAAAAACATAAAGTGGGACCAAGTAAAACCAAGTCCTAACCGATATAAGCTGGGAAGATACACTAAGCAACACAGACCCAAACTTATGCCTAGAACAGATTAACTCGGTGGCACTCGATGTATGCACAAGGCTTATTCCTCTAAGAAAAAGGAGGAGTAGATATAAAATAGAAAGAGACAGGCGCTCTCCCTTTACAGGCGACGAAAAGAATAACAGAGCGGCTAAAAGAGGTCAATATATCTGAAATGCGCAGGGAGACACTGGTCAGAGAAATAGCAAGCATCGAACTTAAGCTTAAAAGAATCCTTTAGAGTCAGGAATCGCGGGAAGAACTAAAAGCTATAAATGAAATCGAAAGAAACCCAAAGTATTTCTTCTCCTATGCCAAATCAAATCGAGAACAACGCCCAGTATTGGGCCCCTACTTAAACAAGATGGGTCCGACACAGATGACAGCAAGGAAATGAGTGAGCTACTCAAGTCCCAATATGACTCAGTTTTTAGCAAGCCGCTAACCAGACTGAGAGTCGAAGATCAAAATGAATTTTTTATGAGAGAGCCACAAAATTTGATTAACACAAGCCTATCCAATGTTATCCTGACGCCAAATGACTTCGAACAGGCGATAAATGACATGCCCATGCACTCCTGCCCCAGGGCCAGACTCATGGAACTCTGTTTCATCAAGAACTGCAAGAAGCCCCTATCATGAGCCTTTTCCATCCTATGGAGAGGGAGCATGGACACGGGGTCGTCCCTCAGTTACTAAAAACAACAGACATAGCCCCACTCCACAAAGGGGGCAGTAAAGCAACAGCAAAGAACTACAGACCAATAGCACTAACACCCATATCATAAAAATCTTTGAAAGGGTCTAAGAAGCAAGATCACCACCCATCTAGAAACCCATCAGTTACACAACCCAGGGCAACATGGGTTTAGAAGAGGTCGCTCCTGTCTGTCTCAACTACTGGATCACTACGACAAGGTCCTAAATGCACTAGAAGACAAAAAGAATGCAGATGTAATATATACAGACTTTGCAAAAGCCTTCGACAAGTGTGACCATGGCGTAATAGCGCACAAAATGCGCGCTAAAGGAATAACAGTTAAAGTCGGTCGATGGATCTATAATTTCCTCACTAAGAGAACACAGATAGTAGTCGTCAACAGAGTAAAGTCCGAGGCAGCTATGGTGAAAAGCTCTGTTCCACAAGGCACAGTACTAGCTCCCATCTTGTTCCTCATCCTCATATCCGACATAGACAAGGATGTCAGCCACAGCACCGTGTCTTCCTTTGCAGATGACACCCGAATCTGCATGACAGTGTCTTCCATTGCAGACACTGCAAGGCTCCAGGCGGACATCAACCAAATCTTTCAGTGGGCTGCAGAAAACAATATGAAGTTCAACGATGAGAAATTTCAATTACTCAGATATGGTAAACATGAGGAAATTAAATCTTCATCAGAGTACAAAAAAATTCTGGCCACAAAATAGAGCGAAACACCAACGTCAAAGACCTGGGAGTGATTATGTCGGAGGATCTCACCTTCAAGACCATAACATTGTATCAATCGCATCTGCTAGAAAAATGACAGGATGGATAATGAGAACCTTCAAAACTAGGGAGGCCAAGCCCATGATGACACTCTTCAGGTCACTTGTTCTATCTAGCTGGAATTTTGCTGCACTCTAACAGCACCTTTCAAGGCAGGTGAAATTGCCGACCTAGAAAATGTACAGAGAAAATTTCACGCGCGCATAACGGAGATAAAACACCTCAATTACTGGGAGCGCTTGAGGTTTCTAAACCTGTATTCCCTGGGAAAGCAGGAGGGAAAGATACATGATTATATACACCTGGAAAAACCTAGAGGGACTAGTACCGAACTTGCACACAAAAATCACTCACTACGAAAGCAAAAGACTTGGAAGACGATGCACCATCCCCCCAAGGGAAAAGCAGGGTGTCACTAGCACGTTAAGAGACCATACAATAAGTGTCAGGGGCCCGAGACTGTTCAACTGCCTCCCAGCACACATAAGGGGGATTACCAACAGACCCCTGGCAGTCTTCAAGCTGGCACTGGACAAGCACCTAAAGTCAGTTCCTGATCAGCCGGGCTGTGGCTCGTACGTTGGTTTGCGTGCAGCCAGCAGCAACAGCCTGGTTGATCAGGCGCTGATCCACCAGGAGGCCTGGTCACAGACCGGGCCGCGGGGGCATTGACCCCCGAAACTCTCTCCAGGTAAACTCTCTCCAGGTAAACAACCCCTGCCAATTTGGTTTCAGGCCTAATAAAAATACTAATGATGCTATTATACACATGCTAGAACATATATACACTGCAATAGAGAAAAAAGAAGTCCCACTGGGGATCTTCATTGACTTACATAAAGCTTTTGATACAGTTGACCATGACTTGCTCCACGTAAAATTGTCACACTATGTTATAAGAGGGCACTCCCTCAACTACCTCAAGTCATACCTCAGCAACAGAAGCCAATATGTGTATGCAAATGGGGAAAACTCTTCTGCGCAACCAATTACAGTTGGTGTCCCACAGGGAAGTGTCCTTGACCCTCTTCTCTTTCTCCTATACATAAATGACCTTCCAAATGCTTCGCAATTACTCAAACCCACACTATTTGCAGATGACACTACATACGTTTTCTCTCACCCGAGCCCAGTCACGCTAGCCAATACTGTAAATACCGAATTACAGAAAATATCTACCTGGATGAGCACTAACAAACTTACACTAAACATTGACAAAACCTACTTCATTCAGTTTGGTAACAGAGCTACAGATGTCCCTCTTAACATAATGATAAATGGATCACCTTAAAAAAATAACAGAGGGAAAATTCTTAGGAATCCACCTTGATAATAGACTCAAATTTCATACACATATACATCAAATTTTCTAAGAAATTTCCAAGACTTGTAGGCTTACTATCGAAGATACGGTACTATGTTCCACAGTCAGCCTTCTGGCCCTATATTCAATCTCTTATTTACCCCTATCTCACCTATGGAAGTTTGTGCATGGGGCCAATACAACAATTAACCATCTCAGAACTATTACCCAACAAAAGCTTGCATAGAATGTAACAAATATTCATCAGTGGACAGAGCACGATGTCCCCAAAAATTATGTACACCTTAAAAAATATACAGAGGAAAACTATCCACTTATTACTGCACTCAAATTACATATACATAATAGAAACCAACTTAACTCTGATATTAACCCGTCGCCCTCGAACATTTTATTCCTTCCCTAAACCTCAAACAGTAACCATCTGACCATAATACCAACAAAAGATCATCTTTAAATGTTCAAATTCCACTAACAACATCCAAAATCATACATAAAAACCTCAAAAATCTAATTATTACCTGTATTATACATAGAAACACTACCTGATATAAATCCTCCCTTCTCAAACATCACTTACCACCCAACCCAAACACATATGAATAACACCAAAAGATATCTTTAAATGTTCTCTCCATTATACACATAAAAGCTAAACCTAAAAACCCAAATCTAATTTTATTTATTAAATACAAGGGAAACATCTGGTATACAATCAAGTTCTTAAGTCACTTCTGACAAAATCGAAATCAAAATGGATAAATGAACATTCAAAATGTATATCAAATTCCATTCGATAATTGTTAAAAAAACCAATTTTGATGTTCATTAAATACACTACCTAACAGAATCACTACCTAACTGAATGCAACCATATGACCTGTCTTTGTAATACTCACTTGTGCTTTATAGTAATCTGTTTACATTAATGTTTTATCACTGATTTCATCATTGCTTAGTTAATCTTAAGTTAATTTTAAGCCAGCCCGTAATGCTATGCATATAAGTGGCTTTGGCATGCTGCTCTTACCTGTATTTTTTTGTACCTCAAGGCAGGTGAAATTGCCGACCTAGAAAATGTACAGAGAACTTTCACGGCACGCATAACGGAGATAAAACACCTCAATTACTGGGAGCGCTTGAGGTTTCTAAACCTGTATTCCCTGGAACACAGGAGGGAGAGATACATGATTATATACACCTGGAAAATCCTAGAGGGACTAGTACCGAACTTGCACACGAAAATCACTCACTACGAAAGCAAAAGACTTGGCAGACGATGCACACTGACCACCCAGACCATTTCTCTCAGATGTAGGCCTACCAGCCTTCTCGCGCGCTAAATTTGATGCCACTAGAATTTTGGCATAGATCTACGGTTTGGACCCTGAACGTAAAGCCGTATATCTATGGGACGGACCCTGAAAAGGTTAAAATTTGCCTATAATGGGACATTGCAACAGCTTTCTCAGGGCGATGTTCTCCATTAATGAATGCACTTTAGTCCACACTGCACATATCTCCTTAATCTTTGAAGAAGGTACCTTCCATCTCTCTTCCTCCTCCTCTGAAGCAAGTTCCTCAACTATGGTCTATTGCTGTAGCAGATGAAGCTATTGCAGTTCATCAGTGGTTAGATCTTCATTGTGGTCCTCCACCAACTCTTCCACATTGTGGCCACTTACATCCAATCCCATGGAATTTCCAATGCTACAGCTGATTGCACAGTAGGTGTAGCATCAGTAGGGTCAGCCTCAAACCCTTCAAAATCCTTCTTTTGGGCACAGTCTGGCCTCAATTTTCCCCAAGCAGAGTTCATCATCCTGGAAGTCACTCCCTGCCAAGCCTTGTATATAAGGTCTATGCAGTGGATGATACTGAAGTGCTTCTTCCAGAACTCTCTTAGGGTCAATTCAGAGTCTGAGGTTATGTCAAAGCACCTGTGAAACATTGCTTTGGTGTACAGTTTTTTGAAGTTTGCAATGATCTGCTGGTCCATGGGCTGGATGAGAGGAGTGGTGTTAGAAGGCAAGAACTTCACTGTTACAAAACTGAATTCCTTAGACAATTGGTCTTTCAAGTCTGGAGGATGAGTAGGAGCGTTGTCCATTAACATGAGGCACTGGAGTGGCAATTCATTATCCAGGAGGTATTTCTTCACATTTGGGCCAAACACATCATTGAACCATTCCAGGAAAATTTCCCTTGTGACCTATGCCCTACTATTAGCCTTCCACATCACACACAAATTACTCTTGACAACACTGTTTTTCTTGAACACTCTGGGATTTTTGTAGTGATACATGAGTAAAGGCTTCACTTAGAAATCCCCAATAGCATTATAACACAAGAGAGTTATCCTGTCTTTCATAGGCTTGTGTCCTGGCAGTGCCTTTTCCTCCTGTGTGATGTAGGTCCTCTTTGTCATTTTCTTCCAAAACAGGCCTGTTTCATCTCAATTGAACACTAGTTGGGATTCGAATTTTTCAGCCTTTACATAACCTTTGAATTCCCGCACGATTTTTTTCAGCCACTTGTTTGTCTGAACTAGCACCCTTGTCATGCCTTACAACACTGTGTATTCCACTCTGCTTCTTGAATATTTTGAACCAGCCTTAGCTGGCCTTAAATTCACCAATATCAGCACTAATTTCAGGCAGTTTCTTTTTGAGATCACCATGCAACTGCATTGCCTTTTCACATATTATCAACTGCACAACACTATCTTCTGCTAACTCTTTCTCTGATCCACACCAACAACAATTTCTCTACTTGTTTGGGATCTCTGGTTATCACATTCACCCCTTTTGCAACATCATCTTCCATTATTTCTTTTATCTTTGCCACAATGGAGCTGATTGCTGATGGTGCCTTCCTGTACATCCTGCAGAGTTCAGCAATGTGTATGCCACTTTTGTATTTTTGTACAATTTTTTTTTTAATTTCTACGGTGTTCCTCACTTTCTTTACAAAAGGACTGGCACTAGGAGCTTTCTTTGGGGCTATGGTGGCTTATTTAGCTGTCACATGCAATATACAAGTGCCAAAAACAATGGATTATTGCAAAATGTTTTGTATGACTTGGAAGGATATACTCACTCTGCGAGAAATAATGCTACACTGTCTGAGAATGCATGAGGGAGGCGGCTTTGTCTGTGTGCTGGACACTGGACAGCTTCCATAAGATCAACGAAAATGGAGGAAATCGACCAAAATATCAACGAAAATAGTTGACGAAAATGGAAATTGGTGATATCGGAGGTCGACAAAGGGGGAGGGTCCACTGTAGCTATAAGCTATGCTGATGACCCTCTTCAAGGGGGGCTCCTTGGCGTGGTGAAGAGGCTCTTGATCTGAGGAATTAGACCTGTCAGTCTCTTTCCTCAGACCGAACCTAATTACTCTCCAATCCCCCCTTCCCTATCCCATCCTCCCATTTTTCCTTTCCTCCTCCTCCTCCCCACCCCTCCCTTTTGCCCTTCCTCGTTTTGATCTTTGGGATTTTTACCACAGGCGCGTTAGTTCCTAGGTATGGGAAAGGGTACCAGGGTCCATCCCATTCTGTTGAGGTTCTTGGCAGTGGCATAGTTTGCTGTGGAATTGGGATCGCCTGGGAATGTCCAGATCCCTCTCCGGTTTTCCGCAGGGTGGCTTTGGGTGTCTTTTGGGTGATGAGTGTATCTCTGGAAGCCACTTTTTGGATTCCGGGGTGGTGGCTGAAGGAGGTATGCTTTGTGGCAGATATCTGGCTGCCCTCTCTTTTGTCCACCGAGGTAGCTCGGCAGATGTGAGGTTGCTATCCCGGATTGCTGGTTTACTGGCATGAAGGGTAGGGTTTGGCACGGGTTCCATGCTGCATCTGTGCTACTTGTGGTGCTGAGGCCCTCTTTGGTGTGGAGGGAGATTTCTGGCCCTTTCATTCCTCCTAGGAACTATCCCTCCCCCAGTCCCCCCTTTTTTATTCTTTTTTATTTTTATTTTCTTTTCTTCTTTCTTTTTTTTTCTTAAAAACAAAACGAAAGAAGTAACCTAACCATGGAGTACCCGATCCATGACCCCGCTACCCCCTGCCCCCTATTGTTACCGCACGATGAAAATAAATGGTATAAAATACCGACACAATAGAAACATAAACACATATGCAGTTTAATGTGATCCTTTATTGACAATGTTTCACCCACTTAGTGGGCTTTTTCAAGTCACAAACAGATCTCTGTAGCAGGACATCAGTTACAAGTTTGGAAGGTGATTCCTACACCACAACAGTGTAGGAATTGCTGGCGATTTGGCCATCCAGCAAAATATTGCAGATCTATAGCCGAATGCCCAGTCTGTGGTGCTGATGACCATTTAAATATGTCTTGCAGTCGACCTCCCTCTTGCCTTAATTGTCATGAGGCTCACCCTTCATACTCTCACCGTTGCCAGGTCTACTTAAATGAGTGAGAAATTCATTACCTCAAATAGCAGAAGGTCTCCCTTATGCTATGGCAGTTTCTCATCTCCACCTCCAAGGGAGACTACCCCGTGTTCCTTATTCTCATGTTTCAAAATGTCCCCCCACTTCTGGGGTCCCATCTTCTGCAGCCTCCTCTGCAATTGCCAGTCCCATAGTCACTCCTGTATCTAATTCTTTTGCTGTCCTGAGCTGAGACATCCCTACTTCAACACCTTAGTCTGTTCTCACTTCTTCGTGTTCTCCCTCACAAACCCTGGTATCAACAATACCTCGTATGACACCTCCTCCCAATCATCCCTCTACTTCTCAGAGGCCCAAAAAATCTCATTTAACACCTCCTTCCCTCCATCCACCTCCACATCTTACCTTCCCGGTCTCTGTACCTGGGTCTTCACCTTTCACTGGCTCTGTTACAAGTGTGGGGGTTCATCCTCCTCCTTATACTGTGCCTTCCTCCCCTGTCCTCTCCCAAGTTTCTTGCTCTTCTGCCACCTCCCAGGTTTCTACCTCTTCTGTCCCCTCCCACACTTCTCCAGTTCCCTCCACCCTTTCGACCCCCTCTACCTTGGTACAGTCCATTACAGTTCCAATCTTTACTCAAACTCCTCCTCCTTCCATCTCCGATATTGTCTCCCATACGACGCCTCTGAACTCCAAAACACTTGAAGCAATCTCTGAATATATTGCAGAGACCAAACCATCAATGGACACTGATCCACCCTGTTCCTTCTCTTTCCTCTTCTCCACCTGCACAACTCTTCACAGTGCACTGTTCCTTTGCTGCTTGAGTGTTTTCCGCTGCCACCGCATGTGGACTTTTCTAACCCCTCTAGTCTGTAAGTACCCTTCCTTGTGGATTTCCAGTATCTTTATCATTGCCAATCATGGCCTATTTACAGTGGAATATATGCGACCTCAGGGGTAATCGGGGTGTACTTCAGACAATGCTTTCCCAATTTTCCTCTGTTGGTGTTTGCTTACAAGAACCAAAATTACAATCTGCTGTTTTCTATCCCATCTCAGGCTATAATTTATTGTATTCTTCAGATCCTTTTCCTGATGGGACCTTCAATGAAAGTGCCCTTCTTCAATGCTCTGATATTCTGTACAATCAGCTATTTGTTCATACTTTGCTGCATTACACAGCAGCCCGTATCCACCAGCATAGGTGGTATACACTCTCTTCTTTGTATCTCTCTCCTTCTCGAGCATTGTCTATTCCAGATATTGCCTCTCTTGTTTCGTCATTACTGCCACCATTTCTGTTACTTGGTGATTTTAATGCCCATCATATCCTCTGAGGGGTCTCACTGTGATTCCCGTGGCATTCAGCTAGAGGCTTTTCTTGCTTCCCACCACCTCCATGATTTAAATGCAGGTACTCACACCCATTTTGATCCTCATACTCTTACACTCTCTTTCATCAATCTTTCAGTCTTCTCTTCCTCTGCCACACTAGACTTCACCTGGTCTGTTTTACCGGATTTACATGACAGCGATCATTTTCCAATAAATCTTATTTCCCCTTCATATTCACCACCTCTTCGTAACCCTCATTGGCAATTTGATCAGGAAAATTGGGACCTTTACTCACAACTAACTGTTTTTAGTGAGGTTCCTTCTTTGCCCTCCATTGATGAGCTTTTACATCTCTTCTTGTCCTCAGTTTTAACCACAGCTTCTCATTCTATAACCCAAACCTTGGTTAGGCATTCTCAGACATGCGTGCCTTGGTGGTCTCCTGCTTGTGCTCGTGCAGTAAGTTTGAAACGTGCTGCGTTGGGCAGGTACCAGTATAACAGAACCACTGAGAGACTTCTTGATTTTAAGCATAAGCATGCGATCACTCGCCATGTCATCAGTGATGCTAAATGCACTTGCTGGCGGGATTATGTCTCCACCATCACTTCTGCTTCCTCTATGAGTGCAGTCTGGAAAAAAGTACGGAAACTGAGTGGTAAATATTCTCCTGACCCGGCTCCTGTTCTGCTGGTTGCCAGTGTTGATATAGTAAACCCTCTTGATATTGCCAATGAAATTTGCAATCATCTGGTCTGTATTTCTCTGGGGCTCCATCTCTGCCTTTCGTTTCTTTCCTAAAAGTCTGCAAGAGAGTTAGCACCCTTTGACTTTTCTTCTCTCAGAGAAGAACCATATAATGTGCCTTTTACACTTCAGGAACTGGAGGCAACACTCTCAGCTTGCCGATCATCGACAGCTGGACCTGACAACATTCATATTCGTATGATACAACATTTACATCAGTCAGCCCTTGCAGTCCTCTTACACTTTTTCAATCTTATTTGGTCACAAGGAGTTCTTCCACAGCTGTGGAAATCTGCCATTGTTCTCCCTTTCCTCAAACCAGGTACTACGGGACATGAAGCCTCCCACTATCGTCCCATCGCTCTTACCAGTGCAGTTTGCAAAGTGATGGAACGTCTGGTAAATAGACGTTTAATGTGGTATTTAGAGACAAACAACAGTCTCTCCACTCGTCAATATGGCTTTCGTATGGGCCGTTCTACCATAGACCACTTACTATGTTTGGATACGTGTGTTCGCAATGCCTTTGCAAATAAACACTCAGTTATTGCCATATTTTTTGAACTTGAGAAGGCAAATGACACAACTTGAAGGTATAATATTCTGGCCCAAGACCACTCCTTACACCTCCAGGGCAATCTACCATCTTTCCTTAAGAACTTTTTAACTGACAGACATTTCCGTGTTCGAGTCAATAATGTGCTCTCCCCAGACTTTATCCAAGCTGAAGGTGTCCCTGAGGGATGTATTCTGAGCACAACACTTTTTCTCCTTGCTACAAATGATTTGGCCTCCGTTCTTCCATCCAATATTTGGTCATCACTCTATGTAGATAACTTTGCTATTGCTTTTGCAGGTGCTGTCTGTCACCTCATTACAGTTTCTCTCCAACATGCAGTCAACCATGTTTCCAATTGGGCCACCACGCATGGGTTTAAATTTTTCAGTAACAAAACTCACCAAATTATATTTACTAGACGTTCTGTTATCTCCGATCATCCTTTGTACCTCTATGGCTCCCATATCTCTGAACGTGATACAGTCAGGTTTCTAGGCCTTCTCTTTGACTGTAGGTTACCCTGGAAACCTCACATTGCCTCTCTAAAGGCAACTTATCACAGCCGGCTGAACCTTCTTAAGACCCTTGCTCATCTTTCATGGTGAGCTGATCGTCGAACTCTCCTTCGCCTACATTCACCCTCATTTTATCGAAACTTGATAATGGTCAGGGCCGGATTACCACATAGGCAAACTAGGCATTTGCCTAGGGCCCCGCGCATTTGGGGGCCCCGCGGTCCAAGGGGTTCAGGGGCTCATCCAAGACTGCGCACATGGTGCAAGTGCAAAGGGGTTCCTACCTAAAAAGTTCAAGTGTTTGGAGAGTAAAATTGATTTTTAAAAATTAATCAAAACAAAAATAAATAATGAAATAAAATAAAATAAAAATAAATAAACCTAGCCATAGATGGCAACACTCAACACGCCTTTGGTTACATCAGAGCAGTTGTGCTTTCCTGCTAATGGGTGAGTATGGGAGATTCCTCTTCAATTTTCTGTAGTAATTACACGTTATCTGGACTTATACTGTGACAGATTAGCTGAAGTGTTGTTGATAGACATTGATGAGTATGGATAAATGTTTGTTTTCGCCTCTAAATGTTAAGGGAGGTACCTGAGAGGGTTACTTGACCAGTAAAGATGCATGGACCAGTAAAGACGCATTTTTGGTAAAAATACTATAAAGAAAAACCTAAAAACGCAACCTGACATCTGTTTGTAGGTTTTAAAAGCACTTTGTCCTGTCTTTAAGTCTTTATCATTTTAATAACAGATCTCAATTGATTGATGTTCTACATCACTTCCATCGCAAATGCTTAGTTTTCAAGTTGCGACAAAAGTGATGTAGAACATCAAATAATTTTCTACATATTTCCCTAGAAACACATAAGCCACATGAGAAAATCGTTGGTTGGGTGAAACTGAAAATTGTCCCTGCATTCTTTAATTCTCATGTCCTTATCTATGGCGGTAGGCCATATATCATGCAAAACATAATGATTAGTTTAGTTATGAAAATGGTAATATAAATACTATTGTGCATTGTTCTTGGACTCAGTATGATTTCTGTTTAAAGTAAATTGGAGACAAGGGGGAATGAATTAGTAAAATTTTCCGTACCCCAAACCCACAAACCCAAATTTGGTAAAAGTTCTGTATATAAATCCTTTTTGGAAAACTTTTTGAATTTTTAATGCACACCAGGGGAAAAGGGGGGTTTACAAGGGCCAACCCCCCCCAATTTAAACTAAAAAAAAAATCAATAATAATTAAAAAATTAATAATAATTGTAAGGGAAAAATTTGTTTTTTGGATGATTACGGACAGTGATAAAATCCTCATTATGGCTTCTCGGGGAAGTAAATGTTGGGGGTTTTTTATGCAGTGGGTCACAGAAAAAAAAGAAAAAATTCAAGAAGAAAAACCCAGAAAAAGAAAGATGTGGGAAGCTGAAAGAAAGATCAAAAGAATGCTCAAAAAAAACAGTTTCTGATTTTTCCCAAAGTCATTTTGAATCTGCAGTTACGTCGTTTCTTTCGGGGAAGCCCCCCCACCCCATTTTTTCTCACCCCAAAATTTACTTCTTTTGGGGTCTCCTCTCAATGTTCAATGGACATTTCATCCACGGGTTTTGTTTTAAAGATCCGCCTCAGGCCAAAAAAAAATCCCAGATTCTCTACGTAATGTTTTCCATTGCAAAAAAATTTTCAGTAAAATTTTTTGAACATTGATTTTAAAGAAATCAGAAAGGGAAATTTTATGATAAAGGAAGTCGTCGTTGTTTAAAGTCATCTATGTTTTATAGGAAGCTTGCAATTCGAAACTGGGGAAAAGATCATGGATGGTTTTTACTCTAAAAAGCTCGGGAAAAGTGTAGGGTTCAGCATCCCCAAGTTTTTTTCTACCAAAGAAAATTCCCTTCCACGGGGGTTTCAATTACGGGAAAATTTTTCCCAAAACGTTTCGGGAAAACATGAAACAGCACCACTCACAGGAGTACATTTTAGCCAGTGTTTTTTAGCAAGAAAAAGGCTTTTTGGGGTTTCTCAGGGGGAAAAATCAAATTTGAAAAAGAGCGACTTATTGGAGAAAAGTTTGGGTTTTGGGGCTGTTTAAAATTTCTTGCTCTAAGGGGAAACTTGTTTTTCCCGGGGAAAAAAGGAGGTTTTTGGTTCGGAAAACAAGGAAATTTTCCTATGGGAATCATAAACTGTTAGCACAATTCGATCATTTTTAAAGAAAATCATGTTCCAGGGCCTTTGGGGAATGCGGGAAAGGAGGCACTGAAATTTTACATTTTCATCTACTGTATGCAAAAATTTATTGGGGATGACTAAAAAGGTTTCCTCAATAACATCATAGCGCTGTGAAAACTGAAAAAATATTTTGCAATTAAGTGTAGATTCAACAAAGATATTTCACTACAGATCGGGTTGACTTTCATTGTTCGCTTTGTGGGACCCCCAGGGGAAGCCTGTAAAAGGCCCTTTATAAAATTCATTCCTCTTTCAGGCCATGATGGAGAAACAATGAAAATGAAATACTGGATCCCTTGTTGAACATGTTTCTCTCTATTATGGATTGCCATGGCCAGAGCTACGACAATCAAGTAACATGTCGGGTAAATTTTAAAAGGATTGGGAAGCCCCTATCAAGCAAATCAAAACCCCCTTTCTGAATATGGGGCCCCGCTCAGACATTCTCTTTAACTTGTTTGGGGCATGTGCTTGAGTGGGTTTTGTCGCTGCCTTTCATTTTTTGGGGGGTTTTAAAAAGCATCTTTAATTTTTTTTCTGCTTTCCCAAAGCATCGGGGGGAGTAATCAAGTCAACCAATTTATGAGATGTCATCAAATTTATTTTCAACGCAAGGTGGGGCAGGGGCAGCAAAGGGGTGCAACACATGCCTTTTTAAAGACGCTTTGTGAAATACGTTCGCTTTTATCCAAATACAGAATGAAAACCCGACGCAACCCACAAGAAATGAAGCAGCCATTAGCATCAAAAATTGGGGAAAAAAACAAGACACTTCAGAAAAAATTTAAATTTTTAAATGGTATTGTGCTAACCCCTATGCAGGCTTAGTGGGAAATTTTTAAGCTCACTTGGGAATATGAAACTTTTGAAATGTTTTTAAGAGAAACTAACTGCCCGGTGAAAGGGTAAAAGTTACCGGGGTGATCTTTAGCGGGTCAAGGAAAAGGAAACGCAATTTTGAATGCAAGACAATGAAATTGTGTTGCTACCAAGGCAGAAATGTAAGACAGCTACATACTTTTCATTCTTTGGGTTTTACTGATTAAAAGAATTGGTAAAAAAAAAGAAAACTACCGAATCTCAATGGGCAAGTTTGGAAATTTTGTTCAAAATTACAAATTTTGCCAGATGCAGAAATTTAGAGAAAACGCTTAAAGGGTTTTAACCCAAAATCTTTTTAGCAGATTTCAGGGGCACATTTGTTGAAAAATAGTTCATTTTTCTTGGTATATGAATTGGATTTAAAGCTCCCCCCTGAAAAAAGTCGCCCAACCCCCTTTTAAACATTTAAGGGAAAAGGGAAAGGTTTTCTCAGAAACCCTTTTCCCAAAAGTTGAAATTTTTGTATGCCTTTACCAAACTTTCCCCGGGCTTAAATGTGAAGGGGAACCCTTCATTTTTTGGGGAAAAAAGGGAAAATCCCGCTCCGTTCAACAATGAGCCCCAAAAAAATTGTTTTTAAAACCCAGCCCTTTTTGACCATTGAGTCTGATTTAACAAGAAAATGAAATTTTTAGAATTTAAATTTATGATTTTGCCAATATGAAAAACCAGATAAAAATTTTTTTTAAGAAGTGCCTGTTTAATATAAACAATTTTTTTTAACCCTTTTTTGAGTTTAAAATATTTGTAGCTCATCATGATGCAATGGGTAACAAAAATGGTCAGTGATTTATAAAAAGGGAAAATTTTAGTGCTGTAAGGGGTTTTGCCCGAAATATTAATAGGGACATGATGTCATTTCTTTAAAAAGCCTTTAACTGTAATACATGCTGTCGTGAGTTTTTCTCTTTTAAAAAAGCATGATTTAAAAAGATAGTTATAATGGGGTGTTGGTAAATGGGTTTTTGGGTTTTCTTGATGTACTTTCCCTATTAAATTAAACCCAAATACCCAAAAGTATTTGGGGAGGGGGAAAAGTTTAAAAATAAAGGGGTAGCGGCAAGTAACAATAGTTTTTTTGCCGGGTCGGGGAAGGGAGGGTTTAAAACCAGCTCCCCCTATCCCTCCCCCTTTTTCCCCCTCCCCGAAAGTGATAGTTTGCTTGCCGGCTACTTGTTAAGGTAAGGTAAGTCTAGCTCCCCCGCTATTCCCACCATTTTTCCCCCCCACCCCGAAAGTGATAGTTTGATTGCCAGCTGCTTGTTAAGGTAGGGTCAGTCTAGCTCCCGCTATCCCTTCCCCTCCTTCTTCCCTCCCCCTCCCCAAAAGGTGACGTGTGGGGCTCCAGTCCAAACAGTAGTCACTAGACTCACAGCTCCCAGCACTACTGTAAGTACATGCCTGCCTTGTATTCTAGTGGATTTAATGGTTGAAAGCTTCACTTTTGACCAATAAACTTAGTCTTTTCAGTTTTGCTCTAAGTTGACTGTTGTAATAATCACCACATCTTTTAGATATTGTACTTATCATGGAGAGTGATTTCTTAAGCAGTGGGTAACCGTGTCTATCTTTCCAGCTTGGATGACAGAGAGGGTCACCTGCCAATCAATGAGTAGAATTGAAGGAGACGGACTAACGTTCTGAGATGTCCCGAATTTTGATCCACTAACCTGTTTGTGTATACAAGTAGCAGGATATAACCCCTCATCATTACAGGGGAGAAAACCTGCTTTCCTGTCATCTGGAAGGATTATTGAAAGCTAGAAAAATCTGTGAAGAATGAGCCGGTGGGTTGTCATTAATACCTGCGACCCCCCCCCATCATCAGCAACTGCTATGATTTCAACAACATGCAGTGTCACCAACACCAGACACCCACGTTTTATATACATTTATATTAGCATTGAATTCAGTTATCATTTATATTTTTCATTTTTCATTTTCTTTAATGTAGGATTAATATTTCATATTTAAGTGTTTTATATTTTATATTTTCTAAATAAAGTGTTTATGTTTATCAGTTTTTATTCTTTTTCTATACATTAATTTTCCTGAGGAGGAGCCAGCCTTGGTAATACTGACTGAAGTTGTTACAGGGCTGAGTAAGCCTTCACAAGTGGCGACCTTGCCAGGATCAATTCTACTGAATCAAAATTCTACTCCATCTCGAATCTACCATTGGAACTTCAATGCCGCATACCACTGACGGTTACCACCAGCCATGAGTAATCGTTCTCTATGGTAGGACTACAGTACAGGTATTTAAAAGATTTGGTGATTGTTATAGTCTCAATTTATTGTAAGTCAAGTCAAGGCAGGAATACTAATTAATTCTCCCATCTATTTTGGTGTGAGCTTGAAACACTTTGGAGGATTAGACTCTAGGGACCCGAGATTTTCTAGTGACAATTTGTTTCATTGAGCTCTTTATTATATCAAGGGAACTGTCATAGGACACTCTTGATTTGTTGCTGAGAAGATTGGATGGTCAAGTGACCCCATTCTACTTACTGTATGCTCGGAGCCAGCATAGAACCCTTAGTTTTAATTAATACATATTGTTTAATTGAAGCAGGGATCGAGCCCTCTGGTTTTATTTAAAAGTTTGAGCGGAGCAGGATATTGAACCCTCCATTTTCTTTAATACCGTTTCATTTCCCCTTATAGTTTAGTTATTCTTGCAAGCATGGGGGAAATACCATTTTTGGGAAATGAACGCTGGAAGTAAGTTAGGAATAACAGGAAAAATTTAGAATCTTTCATTGGTGCTAAGAACCAGGAAAGACTTGAAAGAGAGAGAATTGAGAGGAAGAAAGACAGAAAGGGAAAGAGATGAAGAAAAGGAGACAGAATCGAAAGGGGAAGAGAAAAAGGAAAAGAGAACCTTGAAAGACAGGAGAAAAAGGAGAGAGAGAGAATTGGGGAAGAAATCGAAGAATGACAGAAAGAGAAAGAGAAGACAAAATGGAGCATGATAGACTTGATCTGAAAAAGAGCTAGAGAACGTGAGGAACAAGCTAAAATACGTGAGGAACAAGCTAAAACGTGAGGAACAGGTTAAATTAAGAGAACTTGAGGAAAGAGCAAAGGATAGAGAAGTTGAGGAAAAAACTAGAGAATGTGAGGAAAAAGCTAGAGAACTTGATTTAATAGAGAAAGGATCAGAGCTCAAAAAATCTCACCTTGAATTAGAGAATAAAAAGTTAACTTTGACACAACAACAATTAGAGGAAGGAGTACTTGAACATCATGCAGCTAGTGCACATATTCCAACACCTAATTTACCTCCCTTCACAGAGGGGGAAGACAACTTCATTATCAGGTTTGAAAATACCGCTACCCTCTGTGAATGGCCTGCTGACACATGGGCTACCAGGTTAAGAATGTTATTTTCTGGTACCTCTTTGAATATCTATGCAACTTTGTCGCAGGATATTATATGTAATTATAACCTACTGAAGAAGGCAATCCTTAAAGCATATAAAAAAAACCACTAGGTATGCCACTAAGGTATGCCACCTTAGAGCCTGGCCAGAACTTTCAGCAGTTACAGGTAACACTCTTTCGTTTGTTCGACTTTTGGATAGAGAGTTCAGGAATTGATCACAGTTATGAATCTCTTAGAGACTTCATGGTTGCTGACCAGTTCCTGACAGTTCTTCCTCACCAGATATGAACATTCATTAGAGAACGTAACCTGATTAAAGCTGAGGAAGTTGCTGAGGCTGCTGACCTGTATGCTGAGGCTCACAATTCCTAAAAGACCTAAAGGGAAAAAACCCCAAAGGGGCAAGGGTTCATCAGACCTTAAGAAATCAAACCCTCTAGTGGAAAGAAAAATGACTCCTTTTATTCCTGTTTGTCATTTGTGTGGTGTTAAGGGACATAAACGTCCAGATTGTCCTTATAAGAAGGTCCAAAAAGTTGGAAGATGTTTTAAAGACTGTAATGACCAAGCACCCTTCTGTTCAGGAACAGTTAATGGACTTAATGTATCTACCATTTTACGAGACACTGGATGCACATGTATAGTCATTTCTGATAAGCTGTCCCCTAACCTTAAAGAAACTCTTTTCCTCTGCTATACTTTCAGACTACTTGGGCCGTACGGACACTTTTCCTACCACCCGTTGTTACATTAGGTCTAAATGGTTCACAGGTTGGTCTGAAGCCGTACTAGCTCCCATCACTTCTTGCTCCGTGCTAATAGGTAATGTAAAAGGTGCCATTCTTCCTTCTGAGATTGACCTTTCCTCAGAAAAGATGGACATAAGTGTTTCAGATCCTGTTCCTGTAGAGTCAGAGAAGCCCCTCGAAAGTTCAGGTGAGACAATGTCTCGTGAGATTCATGTGGGATTGAAAAACATTGATGCTACTCTCGAAAGCGAGGTAGTAGGATCACTGGTTCACTAGTTATTTGAAAGTAAAGGTATCACCTCCGATACCATAAATGTCTTGACTAGGACTCAGACCAAAGCCCAGGCTTCTCCTACTGTCCATCCTTTGATTTTCCCTGACTTTAAGCCTTTAGATGTATCGAAGGACTCCTTTGTCAATTTACAACGTAATTGCCATTCTCTTCAGAATTGCCATAATGCCGCTAAACAAAATCAAGTTATCCAAAAGAAAAACTTTTCATATAAATTTGAATATATAAAAGGTATCTTGTACAATCAGAAATTCAAATTAAATTCAGATGAGATAGACTATTCCATCTTAGTTGTTCCAATCAAGCGAAGACTGTTCTTTAAAATGGTTCATGACCTGCCAGTGGCCGTACATTTCTCACATCGAAAAACCCTTAAATAAAATTAGGAAACCTTTTTTTTGGCCAAAAATGTCCTCGGGACGTCACTACCTATTGTAGATCGTGTAAAGTTTGCCAACTGTCATCCTCCCGAGGTACCAGGCGAGTACCTATGGTCAAAATGCCTATCTTTACGGTACCGTTTGAAAGAGTAGCTATTGACATCGTTTGTCCTTTATCTCCACTTTCATCTGGGGGACATAGATATTTATTAACATTAGTTGATTATGCTTCGAGTTTCCCTGAAGCCGTTCCCTTAAAAGACCATAACCTACTACAGAGGTGGCTTAAGCCCTTTTGGTCCATCTTCTCCAGAGTGGGCATCCCTAGAGAAATTTTGTCTGACCTGGGGACACAGTTCACATCTGACTTAATGCAACATCTATACCAACTTCTGGGAGTGAAGCCTCTCTTCACCACACCCTATCATCCCAACTGTAATGGGAGGATTGAGCGCAGCAAATTTGATTCTCAAGTCCCTTTTTTAAAGGAAACTTTGCTCCCTTAAACCTAAGGAGTGGCTCGTTACCTACCCTGTGCTTTGTTTGCCATGAGGGAAGTTCCCAGTGACTCTGGGGTTTTCACCTTTTGAACTTCTCTATGGTAGACAGGCCAGAGGCCCATTGTCCATCCTTCATGACTTAGGACTAAAGGTGAGGTGAGTGCTGAGGTTCAGTCTTCTTACCAGTTTCTCCTTGACCTTAGATCCAAACTTGAGGAGACCTCTGACATAGTTTCGAAAAACCTAAGCTTGTCAATGGACCAGTACAAAACCTATTTTGATTCCAAAAGTAAGAGGAGAAGTTTTAAAGTATGGCTGAAAATTCTGGTACTTTTTTGCCTATCAAGTCAAATAAATTATTAGTAGCATGGAAAGGCCCATATAAAGTATTAAAAATCTGTGGGAAAGTTGACTACCTATAGAAGTCAAGGGGGAAAAATAAGCTTTTTCATATCAACATCCTTAAGAAATATTACCTAAGAAATTCGGACAACTGCCTTAATAACTTTGACTTAGTTTTTCCACACGAACTTGATAAGACAAACTGAAGAATGTAAGATGTGTGTAATTGACCCCCTCTAACCCTTTGACTATGATGAAGAACTACATGATTGGTGACTCTTGACACTCGGACGCAACCAACATTAATATTAATGAATCTTTGGATGACCATAAGAGACATGAACTACTTCAATTTTGTGAGTAACTTTTTTAGACGTCTTTACTGATATTCCAGGTGTTACCTCCATGGTAGTTCATAAGAATGACTTAGTGACGGACAATCCTATCAAACGAAAATTATACCCAGTTCCAGTTCACCTTAGGGATGCATTGACCGAGAGTAGACAAATTTTTAAAACTAAAGATCATTGAAAACCCTTTAGTATCTGCATATTGCTCACCAGTAGTCATGGTTAAGAAGGAGGATAATTCATATAGTTGCTTTTTGAAATTTAGACGCCTTAATGCTATAACTCGGTGGGATGTTGAGCCTGTGCCCTTAATAGATAGCGATCTACACAAATTTTATGACTCTTCCTTCTTTTCAGAGATTGATATTGCGCAGGCATATCATCAAGTAATGTTAGATCCTTCTTCTTTAAACAGTACCCCCGCTTTTCCTACACACAAAGGACTGATGCAATATAGAACTATGCCCTTCGGTTTGGTAACTGCCTGTGCTACCTATGTGAAACTGATGAGAAAGGTCTTGGGTAATAAAGCCAAAAGTTTCAGTTTATTTTGATAACATTTACGTAAAGACATCCACGTGGGGGGGGCAAAATCCAAACTTAGCATCAGTTTTACGTAGGTTACGCTCACATGGCCTCATGCCAAGCCGAAGAAATGCTTCCCTTGGGTATAACAAGATTAGATATCTTTGGACTTATACTTTCTAATAACTCTTGCAGCCTCTCCCCAGTAAGATCAAAGCTTTATTGAATTTAAATTTTCCCCAAACCAAGAAGCTCATCGTAGCTTTTCTTTGGGTTCTGTAAATTTTTATGCACGGTTTATCCCCAATCTTGCTGATCTTACAAGCTCTAACCGACTTCCTTAAAAAGTCTGTGAAGGAACCTCTTGAACTTTCCGACGTAGCTCCGGAAAAGTTAATGAGATTAAAAGTATCTTTTCGAAAGACTCTATACTTAAGATTCCAGGTATTAATAAAACATTTTGCTTAAGAACTGATGCCTCCAATACCGGCTTAGGTGAGGTGTTACTACAATACCATGATGGTACTCCCTTCCCTGTATGCTGTCCTGGGAGACAGTAATGGTGAAGCTGGAGGTGCTGTCCTGGGAGACAGTAATGGTGAAGCTGGAGATGCTGTCCTGGGAGACAGTAATGGTGAAGCTGGAGGTGCTGTCCTGGGAGACAGTAATGGTGAAGCTGGAGATTTTGTCCAGGTAGTCGGGAATTATACGCAGGAAGGAATATATATAAATGACCTCATAGGGGACAGGAGCCGTAGTAGGAAAACAAGTGTAGTCAAAGATAAGATAAAACCAATATTGCAAACCAGAACTACCGCAGGAAATAGCAAACAAGAGGACTTTCCCCTAGCAATAGTGAGGATATATTACCAAAAAAACTGGTGGGGGCTCCATTTTTGGTGCTAGAGAGGATAGGAGTAAGACAGGGAAACATGCACCAACAGGAAAAACAGTCACAGAAACCCAAGGCAAACGGAAAAACCCAAGCCTGTGCACATACTATGCACTTGGTATCTGAGACATGGGAAACCTGGAAAAGAGACGGGACGTGCAACTATGACCACCCTAGAAAATGCCATGCCCATATGACAACAGGAAAATGCAAACTCCCTTCCCGTAAGCTTTTCACCCTGAATGTGTACCTCTTCAGTACAGGAAAGACTGTGCTGTAACTTAAATTGCCAGGCACACGATCTAAAGGGACAAAAAGGTACAAAACATCCAGGCCATGGGAAAACCTGGGTAGTCACAGCCACTCAAAGGGAGAGGTTTTTTTTAGTGCCAGGAAGGAAAAAAAACTGGCAGAAATGGCAGAAAACGTAAAACCAAATCCAGTCATTCCTGGGGTGGAACACAGTCGATGGCCCCCCACTCCAAACCAACAGATACAGATCATAAAGCCGGAAAAAAAATCCCCCCCCAGTACCAACAATACCACCACCCTTGAATTCTTCTTTGCAAAATAAGGGTCGAAGCCAGCAAAAAAAACAAAATCCCTTTCATCCGGGGGTGTTTGCAGAGGAAAGGAAATGTTCGCGGTTTTTCACTGAGACCCAAAATAAATCATTGGACAACGAAATAGGGATCCCATGTTTCCCCTATCAGAGTACAGAATGAACGGGCAAAAGGGGGGGGGGGTTGGCCTGTACATTGCAGAGTCCTTGTTTGCACAGAATGTTTAAATGCCTAAAAATTTTTAGTGGAATTTTTTGCAAAAAAGGTCGAGAACCAAAAACCATCATTGTGGTAGCTACAAGCCCCCGGTGCAACCCCAGAAATTTCCCCGGAACAGCTTTTAAAAAAATGACCACTGTCGGAAAAATCTTCCCTCCTGCCCCTAACATCTTGCTCCGGGGGGATTTCAATTTAAAGGCACCTAAAATGGGGAAAAGCAAAAATTTTGTTGCAGTAAAACACCAGGGGGCAGCTCTGATAAAAAAACTCACCTCACACAGTTTTTAAATCTCTGTACAAATTAATTTAAACCACAAAAAAAGAGCCTCTAGAGGGAGAATACACTAGCCCTCATTTTCCACAAACAATGATGATTGAAAAGAAATGTCACCAACAAAAACAATATATCAATCACAACAAAATTTGGGTTCAGACAGTATGCGGGGACCCCAGCGACAAAAGGAGCTAGTCACGGGAGCTTTCACCAAAATTCAACTTCAATTAAAAAAAATTTTAAGTGGGACCAAGTAAACCAAGCCCCTAACCGCCCAAAGTTTGGGAGATAACTAACAACACAAACCCCAACTTATCCCAGAAAAGATTAACTCAGTGGCACTCGATGTATGCACAAGGCTTATTCCTCAAAAAAAGGAGTAAAATTTAAAATAGAAAGAGACGGGGCACCCCCTTTACAGGCAAAGGAAAAGAATAACAAGCGGCAAAAGAGGTAAATATACTGAAAGGCGTAGGGAGACAGGGGCCAGAGAAATAGCAAGCATCGAACTTAAGCAAAAGGGAACTTATGGGAGTCACGAATCCGAAAAAACAAAAAGATAAAAAAACCGAAAGAAACCCAAAGTATTTTTTTCCTATGAAATCAAAGTCAAGAACAACGTCCATATTGGCCCCACTTAAACAAGGGGGGTCCTACCAGGACAGAAGGAAATGAGTGAGCTACTCAAGTCCCAAAATGACTCAATTTTTTTTCAAGCCGCAACCCAATTGAGAGTCGAAGATCAAAATGAATTTTTTTTGAGAGAGCCCCAAAAATTTTATTAAAACAACCTATCTGATGTTATCCCGACGCCCAAAAATTTCGAACGGGGGATAAAAGACTTTCCCTGCCTTTCCCCAGGGCCAGACTCATGGAACTCCGTGTTTATCAGAACTGCAAGAAACCCCCATCACGAGCCTTTTCCTCCTTGGAGAGGGAGCATGGGCACGGGGGTCGTCCCAATTACTAAAACAACCGACATAGCCCCACTCCACAAAGGAGCAGTAAAGCAACAGCAAAGAAGTACAGACCAATGCACTAACACCCAAAATATAAAAATCTTTGAAAAAGGGGGCTAGGAAGCAAGATCACCCCCATCTAGAAACCCACATTACACAACCCCGGGGAACATGGGTTTAGAAAAGGTCGCTCCTGTCTGTCTCAACAATTGGATCACTACGACAAGGTCCTAAATGCACTAGAAGACAAAAGAATGCATATGTAATATATACAGACTTTGCAAAAGCCTTCGACAAGTGTGACCATGGCGTAATAGCGCACAAAATGCGTGCTAAAGGAATAACAGGAAAAGTCGGTCGATGGATCTATAATTTCCTCACTAACAGAACACAGAGAGTAGTCGTCAACAGAGTAAAGTCCGAGGCAGCTACGGTGAAAAGCTCTGTTCCACAAGGCACAGTACTCGCTCCCATCTTGTTCCTCATCCTCATATCCGACATAGACAAGGATGTCAGCAACAGCACCATGTCTTCCTTTGCAGATGACACCCGAATCTGCATGACAGTGTCTTCCATTGCAGACACTGCAAGGCTCCATGCGGACATCAACCAAATCTTTCAGTGGGCTGCAGAAAAAATATGAAGTTCAAGGATGAGAAATTTCTATTACCCAGATTGGTAAACACGAGGAAATTAAATCTTCATCAGAGTACAAAACAAATTCTGGCAACAAAATAGAGCGAAACACCAACGTCAAAGACCTGGGAGTGATCATGTCGGAGGATCTTACCTTGGAAATATAAACACAAATGCAGTATAATGTGATCCTTTATTGACTACGTTTCGCCCACACAGTGGGCTTTTTCAAGTCACAAACAGAACTACCTGGGGTGAAAGGAACGCGAGTATTTATAGTTCGGTTCAGAATGCTGAGGTCAGGTGAAGAATGCTGCATCTGATGATGTACCGAGTGGGGTTATAGAGTCTAAAAACTTCCACCCCAGGTAGTTCTGTTTGTGACTTGAAAAAGCCCACTGTGTGGGCGAAACGTAGTCAATAAAGGATCACATTATACTGCATTTGTGTTTATATTTCCATTGTGTCGGTATTTTATACCATTTATTTCCAGGATCTCACCTTCAAGGACCATAACATTGTATCAATCGCATCTGCTAGAAAAATGACAGGATGGATAATGAGGACCTTCGATACTAGGGAGGCCAAGCCCATGATGACACTCTTCAGGTCACTTGTTCTATCTAGGCTGGAATATTGCTGCACACTAACAGCACCTTTCAAGACGGGTGAAATTGCTGACCTAGAAAATGTACAGAGAACCTTCACGGCGCGCATAACGGAGATAAAACACCTCAATTACTGGGAGCGCCTGAGGTTCCTAAACCTGTATTCCCTGGAATGCAGGCAGTAAAGATACATGATTATATACACCTGGAAAATCCTAGAGGGACTAGTACCGAACTTGCACACGAAAATCACTCACTACGAAAAGCAAAAGACTTGGCAGACGATGCACCATCCCCCCAATGAAAAGCAGGGGTGTCACTAGCACGTTAAGAGACCATACAATAAGTGTCAGAGGCCCGAGACTGTTCAACTGCCTCCCAGCATACGTAAGGGGGATTACCAACAGACCCCTGGCAGTCTTCAAGCTGGCACTGGACAAGCACTTAAAGTCGGTTCCTGACCAGCTGGGCTGTGGCTCGTACGTTGGTTTGCGTGCAGCCAGCAGCAATAGCCTGGTTGATCAGGCTCTGGTCCACTAGGAGGCCTGGTCACAGACTGGGCTGCGGGGGCGTTGACCCCTGGAACTCTCTCCAGGTAAACTTCATGTATGCTTCCTAAGCTGGAAACTCCTTCCCGCAGAAACAAGATACTCCACAATAGAAAAGGAATGTTTAGCCCTTGTGTGGGGTATCTCCAAACTTAATTTTTTTTTGCTTGAAAGAAT